>CATIWJ010067950.1:0-38849 GCA_949640765.1 Croton laevigatus | reverse complement strand
ATCATTTCATATATTTTCATCAATTGTACTGTTAAACAGGGTTGAATACATAATTAGATCCCTAAATTTTCATCGAAATTCTTTTGGCTTCCTAAACTTTAAACAATCAATGTTTGATACCTTGTTGGAATTCCAAAGTTTGAAATCACATGCAATTGAGCACATAGTAGATGCAGGACGAAAATTTTTGTTTTTGTTTTTGTTTTTTTTTTTCCCCTTTTTGGCCCCAAATATGATTTAAATAAAAAAAATTCCATAGATTATTTTATAACATCCAATATTTCAAGGGTGAATTAAGACACTTAAAGTGAAAGGTTCCATTATTTGGCATATGGAAAAATAAGTGGACACTGAGAATGCACTAAAACTTTAATTTGAATAAGATAATTTGTTAACTATCAAAGCATATTTACAAGTTACAACTTTTGAATTATGAATCAAGTGGAACCTCATTTGCTAGAGTAATGTTTATAGTTTTCAATCAGAGACCTTATTGATACAACTAAGCAGACTTTTCTACTAATAATTTCCTGCTTTTTTCGTCATGGATTTCCTTTAAAAAGGCATCTATTATTAAAACGAAAAAAAAACAACTTTCTTTCCCAAAGTTTCTTTAGCCTTTGTAAAGTATTTTATGTGTTGTATGTTTTTCTTTTGCCGACGGTTACAATGCGGAGGGGAATTATATACAATGCGGTTTCTATCCAATATTTTGGGGTCTTTGATAACATATATTTGTGATTAGACTAGGCTGTGTTTGGCAACAAACTTTAAAATAAAAAAGCTAAAAGCTATTTTTTTTAGCGTTCGATAAAGTAGCTTTTCAGATAGTTTTTTTTTTTCTGTTTTAGTAGCGTTTAATCAAATGCTAACTCCTTGTAATTTTTAGCGTTTTATAAACAGACAATACGTAACAACTATTCTAAATGCTAGTTTTGCCAAACACACATTTATTTATACTAGATCTAAAGCGAGAATTAATGGCACAATGAGTGTGGGCTCAAATGAAAAGTGTGATTTCAAAGTTATTTTTTTAAATACCATTAGAGTACTTTAATGATAAAATTGAAAGGTGAACGTGTTATATATATATCACATAATTAAAAATTCATTTATAAATAAATGAATTCTAAATATCTAATTAATTCATTCATTTCAAGTGGAAAAATCTATATAAAAAAAAAAACTAAACTCCTAAAAATACATGCTCTTAACTCATAGTTCAAAGGACCAGCAATTTTAGTTTTATATTGCGTGATGAATCTGGAACCATGATTAGTGCGGCGAAGAAGAGCGTGGGTGGCTGTTACAATATTGAGTTTGAGACTGATTGTTTACAACTGGTACAAGAGTTACAAAAGATTAGAGTAGAAAATTCATATTTTAGTAATATGATTACCGAATGTAAACAATTAGTGAATTCTTTTACTTCACTTAAAAGGTGAATTTTGTGAAACCATCAGCGAACAAGTGCGCTCACAAATTAGTACAGAGCCGCTTTGTCAGAATTCGATTGCATGAAGTGGGATGTTAGCCTTCCTAATTTTATGTTGAATGTAAATCATCAAGATATTAATTAATATATTAGTACTACCACTTCTCGAAAAAAACACTAGCAAATTTTATGTAGTACTTCACATAGAAATAAATTACTTTAGTTTCTATTAATAAAATATCCACTATATTTTTGAATCATGAAACGTTCAGTATTAAGTGAAACTTTATAATGAAAATATATCAAATTTGCATTGCAACGAAAAGAAGAATAATACAAACAAATAAACACAATTGTTTCCGTTTGATTTTTACAATTTGCAACAATGAGTGCGAAATTTACCTAAATTTAACTAGTTTGTTTACTACACACATATAGAAATTTAAAATTATCAACAGAGACTTGTATTGGTTTCATTGGAAGGAGGAGGAGTTGGCGAAAGACCATTGACGGTAATACCTCCATCTACACAAATAATTTGACCAGTGATGTATGAAGCAGCTGGCAAGCAAAGGAATGCCACCAGCGAAGATACCTCGTTGGGCTCTGCCATTCGACCCATTGGGGTTTGATCCATCAGCCCACCGTATGCCTTCCCTATAGCCGGGTCCTGAGAGTGGAAAAAAAAAAAAAAAATCATTCAGATAAATAAATATGTCTAAATTTGAATTTATTTTTTTTTCCCGAAGTCTAAACAACGCCTATAGAAGTCGAATTACTCTCCCTTTTGATTTGTTTAAAGGAAATTTTTAAGTTTGACATTCGAAAAATTTTCATATTTCCAAATTTGACTTTAAATTTACAGAAAAATTTTCATTTAAGTAAAAATAGTAAAAATATTATATCATTTTTAATGAAATTTGATTTTAACACATTAATCATAAACCATAAAATTAAGTTGATTTTTTAAAAGTTCTCCACATCAAGCTGAGTATAAGTAGAATAATTGCTTCTGAGTAGTGATCAGTTACCGAATTAAGTAATAGGTAATTATTGAGATGATATGTGATTAGTAGTTACAGAAAGTGATCAGTTACCGAATTAAGTAATAGGTAATTATTGAGATAATATGTGATTAGCAGTTACAGAAAGTGATCAGTTACTAAGCTAAGTAATGAGGAATTAATGGGATGGACACGATGTGCAGTTATGAGAAGTGTTCAGTAATCGAAGTTAAGAGTGTGCAGTTATCTTGAAGACGTGGTGAGAAATTATTGAGTATTCTCCAATCAATATCTCTCCGTTGATTTCGTTTATAAAACTATTACCTCCAAGCTTTTTATACTGTCTTTGTTGATTCCGTGAGGGATAAGTTGGCACTTACCATTTGCAAACACTTCAACTATACAATATCTTTCTGTTTATTCCGCTTGGAAAAGATATCTCACATAATTGTTACTTTACCTCCATTGATTCTATCTAGGGTTATTTGACATTTACGACTCACTCAATTATCTCATCCACCGGATATGAAACTTGTCTAGTTGTTTTTGTTAATTCCGTTCGAAATAACTTTACATTTACATAACTCAAAAGCCAGTCTTTTGGTTGTAATGTTATTTGTAAAGCATTTATCGTGAACTCAGACCCATAATTTAGAAGTCAATTTTTAAGCGCACTCCCCTTTTAAGTTTCTTAAAAGTTCCATACAATTAGTGTACTACACACCTGGCATGCTCACACTTACACCTCAAGTTATCGGTTATTTGATTGACTCACATTTGTTCTCCAAAGAGAAAAAAGAGTGAACAATAGAAGAAAAAAAGAAGTAAAAAACTTGCTTAAATACTCTTCTTTGTATCACTTAGTAGCTTTAAAAAATAAAATTTTAATATTTTCTATATAACGTAAATAAGGGTAATATAAGAAAAAAAAAATTCATTTATTAATATTAGAAGAGAAATGTATACGTACAAGATACTTAAAGTAGAACAAATGAAATACTATTTATATCTATTTATAATATGTATAGTTTTTTAAGAAATGGAAGATGACATGGCACAATATGATTGTTTTCAAATGCTTATGTGTCATTTTATGATAATTTGAATTTTTTAAAATTTTTAATAATATATCATCATGACCATTAAATTGAATAATAAATATGAAGTGAGTTTAAAAAATGTTTCATCTTCCCTATAATTATAAGTATTATTGAAATAGTATTATAATTATTAATTAGTTATAATTAAATACATATGTATAGATAATTTGAGAAAATTATTTGATATTAAGAAATTATTTGATTTTAAGTATTATTAAATAATATATATGTGTTAAGCCTATCTTAGTATTTTTATGTTTTTCTGTCAAAAAGGCATTTCTATTCTTTTGTTATATCCATTTAATGAATAACTTTTTTTATATAATAAATAATAGTTTAAAATAGATTTATTATGTTAATAACAAATTCTCAAATTAACAATAAAAATAAAATGAAACAAATTTAAAACTAAAATAAATTATTATTATATTCATATTTATAACAAGATTTATTTGAGTAATTGTGTATATGATTTAATTAAATTATTTGGTATAATAAAATAATAATATAAGGTAGTCTTTTTATTTTAAAAAATACTTAGTTTTTCACTTACGATCATTTTTATTTTAAATTAAATAATTTTCAATACTTAGAAGTAAGCATTATGATCATTAAATTGAATAATAAATATTGTTAATTTAGTTTAAAAAATAATCAGTTTCCATTTAATTATAACTTATAATAAAAAATATTATAATTATTCATTAGTTATAATTTAATAAATATTTATAGATAATTAAAGTAATATTTCATTTTAAGTACGACTAGATAATATATATGTGTGTTTGGTCTATCTTAGCATTTTCATATCTTTATTTGGTATATTTAATGAATGAATGCTTTTTATATAATAATAAATAGTTTATAAGAGAATTATTATACTAATATTAAATTCTCAAATTAACAATAAAAATAAATGAAAATAAATTTTAAAAATAAAATAAATTTATTATTATATTTCTATTTATAAGAAGACTTATTTGAGTTGTAATTGTGTATACTTCAATTATAGTATTTGGAATGATGAATTAATAATATAAGATAGTCTCTTATTTCGAAAATATGAATTAATTGTTGTTAATTTTATATAATTATTCTATTTGAAAAATTTTTAAAAACAATTTAGTGAAAAATCATTATATTTTCAATATATATATGTGCAACGCGTGGGGTAAAGCTAGTTCTATTATATAATCAAGTTAACATATATTTCTTCCATTCCATTTTAAGTTTGTTGTATATTATTTTTATACATATGATGTGTGTTGTATATTATTTTCATACATATTAGAAAGTCATTAATTTGCATCAATTTTATAAAAATTAAAAAAAAAACTTAAATACCATTCTATTTTCCCTTTTTTTTTTTGCCAAAAGATACCCTTTTATTTATTATTTGTTGTTACGATCCAACCGGTGACCGCGATCGACATGCAGCTAGACTAGAGTCACTATCCAATTTTACTAAGTAGTTATATGATCTAACTTATATATCATATTAAATATCAATATCCGACGTGAAATCCTACACTTGTTAACTTTGAAAAGAAAATTATTTAAATTCTTTAGTTCACATAAATAAAAATAGTATAGAAAAATATATTATTTTGACAAATTAAAATATTTAAAGTGGAAAAAAAAAAGGTATCCAGACATTTAAAATGGACACAAAAGGTGTATATATTTTTTTTTCTAGGTCGTAAATGACTCGAATAGCTTCTAAGCTATTTGAGGTTTGGTTTTGTAAAAGCTTGTTCAAAAAATAAAGCAACAAACCTTAAGTTTAGTTTCGAGCTTGATTAACAAATGAGTTTAATTTGAGCTTGGTTCACGAGCCTTTCTTATTGAATCTATTCGTGAGCTTAGTTTATCAAACTCATTCCTGAGCCTCGTATTCCATATAAATATTGATAAAAAAAAAATAACAAAAAAAATTTAGTTTTAAGTCTAAAAATAACTTTTAGACTAATTATATTTTTAGCTCATAAAAATGTAATTTTATTTTTAAAAAGGTCAAATTTTAGTTTTTAACTTTTAAAAGAGGCATATTCATTTTTTGTTACAAACTCTTTATAATTAAAAATTGGTTATATTGAGAATTTTTTTTTAAAAAAAAATTATATCATCTAAGTTTTTAGAACGACTTCCTTAAAATGTATAAAATTTAATGATTATTTATGTCAACCCCAAAAAATCAAGTACTTTGACTTATCAAGCCTAAACTTGAGTTTAAGCCTGATACATTTGAACTTATATATCAAACTGAGTGTAAGTTTAGTTTAAGCATGTCTATTTCTTAGCGAGCTAAATTTAAGTCTGAGAATAAAACTTGAATCTAACATGTACGAACTTGAGCTTGATCGCATTTTTTTAAGTTTGGTAGGACAAAATTAAAATTCAGTTCGGGGTCAGTTTGTTTAAAACCCTACTTTATTTTTCTGCAAGATTGTTTAAAAACGTACTTAGTTGCTTTTTTTGAGTTACCTTAGCTCTCATTTGTAGTATATTATAGTATTATTGTTTGATTTGTTCCGAGTATCAAAAGTCATTAACTACAAAACAAGGATGAAATACAAATAATTAAAGACAATACAAATAAAAAATTCAAATAAAATTAAAATTCCGACCATATTGTGGGCAATTGGGCGGAAAAACTAATTTATTACTTACCTTTTAAGTATTTTTATTTTTTATTTTCATTAATGCCTTATTGCTTGATCAATAATATTAGCTGAGACTATTTGTTTATGGTTCTATTATTGTACGTTGCTTATGCCAGTAATTAAGGGAATTCCAAAAGCAAAACACGGCAAACTATTGAGAAATTGGGGCAATATTTTAAAAGAGAATGTGAAATTACCGGTTTGGTGGGTACGATTTCGGTTCTGGTACCCGACGGAGCAACAGTATTCGTCCGAATATTGTCTTTTGCCCATTCGCATGCCAAATTCTTGGTCAATTGGTTAATTGCTCCTGAAAAACAAATCAACGGTTATGCAAATTAGTTTTGTTATATTGAAGGGTTCAGATTAAAGCAAATCAATGGATTTTGATCATAGTGACATGCCTTTAGAAGCTGCATAAACAGAGATTATAGGCAACGAAACTAAGCCAGCAATAGAGGATATAAAAACAATGCTTCCATTTCCAGAAGCTTTCAATAATGGATGTGCTAATTGACACATGTTGTATGGAGCCTCCACGTTTACACTCATTATGTTTGAGTAATCTTCCACTGTATAATCCACACATTCCTTTAGTTTTACTATTCCAGCATTATTCACCTGAATCGAATCAATTTCAAAATTTCAGATTTCAAACTTGATTTTATTCATTAAACAAAATGATTTTAAACTTACAAGAATATTCAGCTTTCCATCAAAAACAGAAGAAACTGTTTCAATCAGTTTCTCTCTTTGAGTTCTGCAACTAAGATCGCAAACAGAGGCAGTTACTTGATAGCCTTTAGCTTTCCATCCTTCTACACTATTGTTCAGTTCTTTTTCGTTGCGTGAACATGTATGAATTCTTGCTCCAAATTCAGCTAATTCTTCTACTATTGCATAGCTACATTAAAACCCAGAAATTAAATTCAAATTTCAAATCAAATTTTTATGAAAATAGATTTAAAAAGAGAAAATTAAAAATAACCCGATGCCCTTGGATCCGCCTGTAACAAGTGCAGTCATGCCCTTAAGAGACCACCTTTTGTCTCTGCTTGTGCCTGCCATGTTTGCTCGCTCCCTCGCTCGCTGCCTTTGATCTTAATTGCCCGAAAGAGACGACTAAATAACAAGTATATACTAGTATATATGTATATATATATAATATTAGTACTTCGTTATCCCATACAATGAATAAATAATTATTTGCATTAATTAATAAAAATGTTTCCTAAAGAAAATACAATTAACAAAAATAAATAATTATTGCTGTGGCATTAGATGATTAAAATATTAAAGAAATATTTAAATTTTGTAACCACTATGAAATGTAGTAGTTGGGAGTGAAACCGTCACCCTCTATAATTTAACTTTGTTAGTACTTGGTTTCTATCCCAAAAATCGAATCAAACCGGCATTCTCAATTTTGAGTAGGAATCAATTGGTTTTTGTTTAATCCATTTGGTTTTTCATCAATTGAAAGATTTTTTTTATTGGTTTTACTGTAATTCACAGATTTTTACAGAATCAAATAAAATTTGTATTAGTACCAAAATTTACTAAGACTCAAAACGAATCAAAATAATTTGGTTCGGTTTGGTAATGCTGTATACTCTACCTTACAAACTGTTTATTCTTTCATTGTACAATTTTTTTGGCTGTCTTTAGTGTTAGACTCTTTAGTGGTCAGTTCTTTTATTACATTTAAATTGCTTCAACCAATTTTATTTAAATTTATGTCAGAGCACAACTAAATTTGTTATTTGTTATTTAAATTTATTGTCAAAAAACTAAATTTGTTATTTATTGGTGCTAACGTTGCTTCTATAAAGAATTTATTTATGTTACTTCTCTTCATGACATATTAGTGTTTTTCCTCAGTGCATTGCATATTTAGTGTTGGTTTGACTTTTTTTTTTTCCCTTTATTAATAAGTATGGTAAGTTTGTCTGTTATTTATATGTTGAATTCAGACAATGGGTTACTAAGAATTATTACATATATAATTTATTTATCTGTCTTTTAGCTATTAAAAAAAATTATGACATTTTTAATTTACATATTTAAAAAAATAATTGATGTCTGCTATGGAGGCCTAGTATATGTATTTGATAATTTGAAAAATAATCGAGTTTTATCTTTCTAATTATTTTCGTTTCCACTATTTTTTTTATTAGTGGTAATCTAGCAAATAATTAATATTTAATGTCTAAATATATAATTGTTCAAGCACATAAAAACATATAAAAATTTAAATATGATTTAAAAGATATACATAATTTAAAAAACAAGTTTGGAATAAAACATGAAAATAAAACAAAATAAAGAAAATGAAAGCAGAATAAAATTTATCAAATCTTGAAAATTCATCAACTAATTAATATGCTACTAAATATACATATTTTTTTTTAGTTTTCATCATATTTGATTGTTTGAACCACCGCCGATATTCTTTTATTGGCGGTGACTTCTTCATCACTCTCTATTATTTTTCATTTTTGTTTAGTTTAATACTACTATTTCCCTAAAATAGATTCCAAAATTTCTATTTTTTTGGATTAGATTTCATATTTTGTCTTTCAAATATATTTTGTTAGTAGATTTTGAATTTTTTATCTTTCAAATATGTTTCATTAATTTTGAGTGTAGTTTATACCCCTTTGTAGGTTTATTATTCTATGTTATTTGTTATGTCTTTGTGTACTATTTCTTTTTATTGATAATTGAAAATATAAAGTGGATTGTTAATTTCTCTTATAAGGGGTCATATTTTCATGTCTTGGTGGTATTTTTATATTAATATAGTATAGTAGTGCTGTCTGTTATACCATTAAAAATTTTTTATTTAACTTTTATACAAATTTGAGATGTAGTCAATTTCTGAAAGAATATTAGTGTAAAAAGTTTCAAATATTGTCCAATTTGAAAGACCCATTTTTTTTGCCCAGCCAAAATCATCTTCAACAAGATATTAAATTTTTTCACATATGTATTTCTTATTATGATATACTTCATTTTAATTACTTATTAGTATATTGCCATTTTATGTCAAAGGAAAAAACCACATAATTCTCTTATTTTGAAAACCGCCAAAATACACTTGAACTTTAATTTAGGGTTAATTAAAATTTAGTCCATTTATTTTGGCTTATTAGACAATTTAGTCCTTTTATTTTTAATATTATATTTTTTGTCCTATCTTTTTTTTTCTTATTTAATAATTTTGTCCATGTCTATTTTTCTTATTTGATAATTTAGTCCTTTCAAAAATTAAAAAGTATAATATCATAAAAAATAAAAGAGTAAATTATTTAATATTTAAAAATAGATGGACTAAAAAGTTAAAAATTTTTCATAAATATTAAATTTTTTAGTCCCTCTATTTTCAAATATTCAATAATTTATCCTTTATTTTTTATGATATTATACTTTTTAGTTCCTAAAAGGACTAAAGTGTCTAATGGTCACAAAATAACGGGACTAAAAAAAATTAATATTGAAAATGAAAAGAATAATTTATCTAATTTTTCAAAATAGAGGGACTAAATTTTAATTAATCCTTTAATTTATGAATGTATGATACCATTATATATATAATCCGCTATCAATTTAACATAAAATATTATTTTTATAATTATATTTGAATTCTAAATGACGTAGTAATTATTAGTGACATAATATAATTGTTAGCGATAAAATTCAACCCAATAGATTACATTTGAAAGAAAAACATATAATACATTTCTGTTATAAATCAATTTCATTCCTAAATTTTATTTATAAAAGAATTACATTTAATAAAAAAATTTTTTTAATAAGAATATTTACTAATATTAATTAGCTCAATAAAAAATATCATCTTATAAAATTTTATTACTAATTTTATTTAAAATTTCATAAAATTCATGTTTGTGAATTGAAATTTTTAAGATTATAAAATTCATTAGCATCACATATATGAAATATAATCTAGTTTTTAATTTTAGTTGTTTTATTATTGCTTTAAGAAAAAAAAATAAACATTGTAAAAAAAGAACAAAAGAAAATTATGTGAACTATAATAATGTTAGATAATCATATAAATTAAATAAAATCGAGAAAAGTTATAAAAAAAGATATATACAAAAATTAAGAAAATTAGAATTTTATTGTTTTAAAAAATTATTAATATTATTGAGATTCATTAATTAAAATTTATTTAAAGGGGTTTCATTAATTACAACTAATCATTAAATTATAAACATTAAATGATGTGAAAATTTAAATTAAAGAAATAGAAAATTTGTGAAAAAGGAATAGAGGCAATGGTAGATGGAGAGGGTTTCTAAAAATTGTTTTGGACTCTCCTTTATATATATTTATTTAAGATAGTGTCGTATGATTAAGAAGTATAATTTATAGTAAAGTGTAGCTCATTTATCAGGGAAAGCCGAGTTCAAACCCTATCCTCCACCTCCGTTTAGATTAGCATTTAAAAAAAAAAAAAAGCTAAGCATACATCCACATTGATGCACACAATATGCCAATATACATGATGAAAACTTTGGAGGACTAAACTAAAGCTAAAAATAAAAATGTTTAAATTTTTTACTCTTTATAAACTAAATTAATTTACTTAATATATCTTCTTAACTTCTTAAACTAATTATATAACAACTAAACTTTGATTAAAATTTTTATTTATAAAATATAATATTTATTAGGATAATAAAATTACTTTTAAATTAATTCTGTAAAATGTTTTTATTTTATTGAAAGATGCATTAAGTTTATCATGCAATATAAATACAAATTTTTCTTATTAACGCTATTATTAAAACACAATAGAAGAAAATATCAATATAATATCAATAATTATTTTAACCATATAAATCATCATCTCCTCCATCACATTTCATTCTTAATTTTCTGGTGGACCAATTAACCTAACTGATTTTGCTCCTACTCATCGGATCTATGAAAATTCAAGATGAACTGCCAAAATTCAGATTGAAAAACGGGATCAATACCTAATAAGGTATACCACATTTGAAAGAGTTTAGAGTACGAGTTCAAAGATATAAAAATCTCTACCATAGGACCATTTGGAAGCCGATGAAAAATTAGTAGAAAATTTTGCCCAAAATCCATGGATTTTTTGTTTTGGACCTTTGGTGTGCTCTGACCGGCATTGGTTATGATTGGTTTGCCGAAAGATGACGTTGTTGGTAGTGTGGTTGGTAGGAACGACTTGTGTGCTGGTGGTCAGCTGTTGATGGAAACCATGAAAGAAGAAGAAAGAGGAAGATGAGTTAGGGTGGAAGTTAAAAATATAAATACAGACCAAAAGTGCTATAAATTTGAAAAAAAGAGTCAAAAAGTGCTATTCACTAAATCAAAACTCCAAAGAGTGCTAACTCTTATTATTATTATTATTATTATATATTTTAAATTAATATAAACTAATATTGCTTAATAATAATTTTAAAAAATAATTTATAAATTTTAATGAAGTTAATCCTATTAAGAATCAACTATTAGAAAAAGTTCTAAATATGAGCTAATGGAATTAGTTAGCAGTTGATTTAGTTCCATATCATTGTCAGCTACCGAATTAAAAACTTAATGATAAACACCTAAATTTTAACCATGAGAACAACAAAATGAAATGCACTTTATTGTTTTTTGAGACTTTTGCATGTGGTTTGTTCATGAATTTCATTTTTAAGAAATATCCTCGAATTAAAATATAAGATGATTTATTTTTAAAAAATTATAATTTCATTAAAGACTATCAAGTGTCAAAATATCAACAAGACATCAGACATTTATTAGGGAATGATTATTGCATGTGCCTGTGTATCACTAAATTATGCTTAAAATAATAATTCATTAGTTATTTTTTGGAATAATTTTTCGTTCAAACGAATATTTAAGCTTGCTTGATTACAATTTTTTTCTTAAATATAAAAATAAAATTGTATTGTGGAGGCTCTACCTCTGTGGAAATCAGAGATGATCTCTAGAAATTTAAGAACAATAAACAAAATCAAGAATAAATTCAGAAAATCCTAAATGAAGCTTTGGAAATTTCTATTATTTCCCAATTAGTCACAGTATACTTTGACCGAACTATTTATTTATATCACGAAGCTAACTAACTAGAACATTTTATCTTTAGTAAACTTGATGAATTTTTTTTTCTTTTTTTTTTACTTGCTACTGTGGGGAAAATAAAGGGCTTTCCGACATAAATATCTTACTAAATTTTAACACATTCTAAAAATGTCATATTTTTTAAAACAAAAAATATAATTAGGCCAAACCAGTTTATAAACATATTATATACATACTATAAATAAGCTATAATTAATTTATAAACAAAAGGCCCTTTCAAGAGTTCAAAGTTAAAATATGATTATTTTAATAAAAAATATAATTAGATTAAAAATTATTTTCAGAATTAGAACTGGGATATTTTTGATATTTTTCCAAAAAGAAATCATTACTTTTGACATAAATTGGCAATATATTAATAGTGATAAAAATGGAGTACATTAAAATTTTCTCATAGTAGAGAAACAAGAAAACATATTTAGGATAATTGAATACTTTACGACAGACGATCTTGGCTGGGTAAAAAATTGGTCATTCAAATTGGGCGACATTTGAAACTTGCTGTAATTGTGTTTTTTCGGAAACTAACTACAGCTGAAACTTACAGAAAGGGGGTTGAGTAATCAAACTTTAATGGAGAAATACGTCGCACTACCAAGCTCTATTGATGTAAAACTATTACTCTAACTTGAAAAATCTAATTTCCATACAAAAATTGGTCATTCAAATTGGGCGACATTTGAAACTTGCTGTAATTGTGTTCTTTCGGAAACTAACTACTGCTGAAACTTACAGAAAGGGGGTTGAGTAATCAAACTTTAATGGAGGAATACGTCGCCCTACCAAGCTCTATTGATGTAAAACTATTACTCTGACTTGAAAAATCTAATTTCCATACAAAAATTGGTCATTCAAATTGGATGACATTTGAAACTTGCTGTAATTGTGTTCTTTCGGAAACTAACTACAGCTGAAACTTATAGAAAGGGGGTTGAGTAATCAAACTTTAATGGAGGAATATGTCGTACTACCAAGCTCTATTGATGTAAAACTATTACTCTGACTTGAAAAATCTAATTTCCATATAAAAGGAATTAACCATCTACCTTGTATTTCAAAGTGCAAATTGAAATTGACAAAACACAAATGCATAAAAAAAACACCATAAATAATAAACTCATAAGGGATACAAATCACACTCAAGATCTATTAACGAAACAAATATGAGAGACAAAACTCAACATCTATTAATAAAATAGATTTAAGAGACAAAATTGTTCCCAATAAATTGAAATTTGAAACTTATTGAAGGGAAAACTAAATATAACAAAATAAAAAGTAATGAAAAGCATTGAATCAACCACAATGGATAAACCAACAGGTGGTGGCTCAAACCATTAATATGATAGAAACTCAAGAGAAAGGAAGGAGAGAAAAGAATATGGCTAGGGCTTTTGAGACACCCGAAAAAAAAAAACATTAATTATTTTAAAGATTTGAATTTTATTTTGGTGATGTGTCTTCTATTTGATAAGAATTGTGGGTGTTTTATGCACATATTATTTGGATATTTTGACCCTAGCTGTGGCTGTGATGTGGAAGTTACATTTTGAAGGTGGTCGTTATAAGATTTATTAATATTTTTATTTAAATTAAAGAAGGTCTAAAATTATCTTCTAATACTTTTTAAATGAATTGGTTCAGAATATTTCAGCATATTCTTCAATAAATTGATGGAATGATCTAGACATTCATCCATATCTGACCCTAATGAATCGACTATGAAGGGGCCAGCCAGTCAATCAGTTTGGGTTTTCGATCGGATGCCATTTGCTTGTCCCTCTCATAGTCCATTAATGAGTAGGGTGGTAAACTTCGAAGGCGCTTGACTTTTTTTCAAACGTAAATTGAAAGTTTATTAGAATAATGTGAGGGAAGGACCAAATGATTTGAAACTTCAAGAACTCATTAATATATTTTCCAAACTACGGGTACTTGACAATAGATTAATGTAAAATAAGGACTCGAAAGCAGTTATCTCATAATATAAATTTAAAAACTTTAAAATTATATTTTTGAGAAATAAATTTCTTACACATTCGCTTAGAGGTTCCTGAAGTATGCATCAAATTGAACAAAAGATAATCTTAATTTAAGGATCCAACTCCCTAGTATGTCCATAATGGAAAAAATTGACGATTCAGAACAAAAAGAGAAATAACATGACGATCATGTCGTGTGGATGACCATAATTCCGTTCAAAAGTTTTAATTGCAATTAATACACTTTGGGATAATAAAACATTATCCATGGCCTAACCATGTGAGGAAGTTGGGGTGGGAAATACTGTGTCAAACATTGAGCAAAATTGTTACTTCCTGTCTCAAAATTGTTAGTCCATGGCTGTCCCAAAATGTTTATTGATTTGACTAAAATTATGTTGAATTTTACTTTTATGTTTTTAATCCATTTAATTCTTTTTTAAATATTAGTAGTTAAGGTAAGTAGTGAGAGTTTTGGATATTAGCAAAATATAATGAGAAAAAATCGAATTTAATACTTACAATCAAAAAAATTATGCTCTATAATTAAAATATACTTATATACAAATGATTAAAATATATATTTGGTCCCGGTTTTTCAACTTCAGTTCTAGTTTGGTAATGTCCCAATTCAATTTCAGTATGGTTATCGACAAGGGAAAGAAACTATAATTACATTGTTAATTTTCAATTTTGGTTCTATTCTTAAATTATCAACTCTTTTTCTGTTTCAGTATCACTTCATGTTTGATTTCTCCAGAAACTGCACAACTCTAGAGGAAAGAGTGCTAAATCGTAGGCTTAAATTCCATCCTCACAAGCTATCAACAATATCCCTTTATAAACTCGAGGATTATGTTGTAATAGATAAAAAATATGGTTTTGTGCCCTCACTATTAATAGATAAAAAATATGGTTTTGTGCCCTCACTAGCTAGTAGATCCATACGATCATTTTGAATTTGATAGTGTGTTTTTGTTAACAAAATAATAAACTCAGGGGCATAAGTGAATTTTCAGAGAGTTAAGGGGACTAGTAGATTTTCTATGGAAAGTTTGGGAGCATAATTTTTCATTAAGTCGATTAAAAAATATGGTTTCATGCCCTCGTTAGCACGTACAACCACTGTGAATAGTGGATTGTGCATTTGTTAACAAAATTATGGATGGAATAATTGTACTTTTGCAAACTTTAAGGTGCCAATTAGAGTTTAAAGTTTAGGGGCATAATTACTTTTCTATACATATACTATCTCCGCATTTTTTATTTTTTTACATTATATTCAAGTTTGGTGTTGATAATTTGATGAGTTGGGTCAGGTAGATTAAAGTATTTTTAAGTCTAATCATAAAGAAATAAAAAATACAGAGATATACCACCAAACATACTAATTCCATTACAGTATTATAAGAATAGTATTATAAGAATATTGTAAGATGAGTTGAGGTAACTCATTTAAGTTAGTTGCCCCGCAGCAATGAAGTCGGTTCAAAATAGAGGGCAAAGCAATAGTAGGAGAAGAAGAGGGAGGACCAAACAAACACAAACAAACAGGGGACAGTTTGTAGGACCGAGGCAAAAAGAGCAGAATTACGAATTGCGAAACTCCAGGAAACAAGACAAGTCTCCTCCATTGTTGTCCCACGGCCTGCAAAATTGACGTTTTTCGATTGTCTTTTGCCGACAAGACCGTCTTTTTATTTTTGTAGTGAAAATGTTGGGTCGGCTCAATTATTAACCCATCACAAACTACTCACTACCTGATGGAGACATTGAGAAAGTAAAGGTTTTGGAATCAAATTTATGAACCAATTGAGGGGTTCCAGTTTGTCTCATTTCATAGTACTAACATTTTCTCATTAAACAAATAAGTAAATCGAGTAATGCAAAATTTATTTACAATTTTTTTTGGTTTATAATTAGTCTTAGCACTGGTTTTAAGGAGAAATATAATTTATACTATATCTTAATATGTCATTTGCATCCAGATAATGAAATTACACCCGCTCGATATTTAAATCACTCTAAGGTTGTAAACATATCAATCGCATTTAAATGAGGGGAAACTCCCCCTATTTATTATACATTTGTTTATGAGTTGAGAATTTCAATTAGACAAGGCCTAATTGATGAGCCTTGGTCCCAAGAGGTATATGAAATGGGGTAAAAGATGCACTTAATGTATAATTGAATTTTTTTTTAAATATAAGTTGCCATTTCTATATTTTGAATATTTATTTTTTTTTTGCAATATATTATATTGAAATTTTAAATATTATAATTGTAATTCCCCTTAACAGGCACTCAGTAACTGAGCGGGTACTCGCAAATTTTGTCTACTATTTGAAGTATAAATTTAAATTTTATAAATAATTCAAAGTAAATATTTATTATAATATAAAAAACTTAAACAATACAATTAAATCATCAATTTTATTAATAAATTCTCTTCTTTGATGAATTTACTGTAGCATTTCATTAATATGAAAGAAAGTTCAAATATAATAAATCAATGGAAACATTGAAAATTATAAATAAAATAAAAAATTACAAAAATAATATAGATACAGTCACAATATAAATAATTAAGTAATAAATAGAGAATAAATAAAAAATTAGAAAAGTAAACTACATTTAATAAATATAGAACCATTATGCTAAACCAACAATTATTTATAACCAAGTTGCACTTAAAGTTTGTAGTATAAAAAAATAATAAAATGAATTTCAAACCAACTTCACATTTGCAACTTAAAATCCACTTAAAAACTTAATTTTAACCAAAATCAAATCAAACTTGTTCAAATTTGTAAAAAGAATATATTTTTTTAGTTATTTGTATTTGTATATTATAATGTAAAAATCATTCTAAGATAATTAAATAATACTTTATAATATATAAAATATGTTTAAGAATGACCAATGAATATAATAAATATAATTCTTGATATATTTAAAATATGTTTACTGTATGTCTATATTTAATAAATATTTACAACATATTGAAAACGTGTTTATAATATATTTAAAATATGAGTAAAATAGCCTTCTATACTTCTATACTTAATTATTAGCTTATATACAATCAACGAATAGCTCAAATATAACACCTAAAAATTAAATAAATCAATGTCAGAAATTAAATTGTGTAAAAATGTATAAAATATGTTTAAAAATTTTTTATACTGCTATTAACAAGTTAAACAAAATTTATACAAAATTTATGTAATTCATTTTATTCGTGATGTGTTTAAAGTATATTTATATATATTTATATCATGTCTAAAATATGTTTGTAATATGTTAAACCTATGTTATTAATATTTTTATAATATGTCTAAAATATAAACAAAGAAGCCTAAGCATGAACAAACACATAAACCGCATTAATCGATCCAATTTTAAGATCTAATATAGGTTTTGGTTTGTTCTATGGTTTAAAAGATGCAAGAACTGAATACTGTCAGCCGGGTTTCAATTTTGATGCTCTTCCAACCAAACTGAACATAATTCCAAAGATATAAAATTACAAAATCCTAGTGCACAACACACACCAGTAACAACTTCCCTTCAATTTAGCAGCCACTCACTCCCGTCTCCATTCTAATTTTGTAAACATAATTACACCAAATAGTTAGGCTGAGATTGCAGATGAAATTGCAATATATTTATGGCATGTTTAATATATGTTTATAGTAAGTTTAAACTACGTTAATATGTATCTTATTTCTTTTTTTACCGTTAAGTTAATATGTGTCTTATGTTTCAGTACTTTGTAATGGCGATTGGTAGGCTATTATTAGATATTGGTGTATTATATTTTGTACTATGACTTTCAATTTTGTCCTCGAAATTAATTCTTGATACGAAATGTAAAGAAAGACGAGAAAGGGAGTATTTTTTCGTTTTGTTATTAGAATGAAATATGATTTTTGGTATATGAACATATAAAATTTAGGATATTCCCATATTAGCATTTTAAGCTATAAAGCATATGTATGTGATTTGAATTTGAAAATTATATAGTATTAAGTTTCCAGTGATAATAAAATGTAGGTTTTATTTACTTGTTTAAAATTTTGCTATTTTACTAACGTGTAGTTTTGAATGATTTCATATTTAAATTAAAAAATTTTCTAGTTTCAGAAGGAAAAAAAGAAAGAAATAAAATGGCATTTAAGAAGCATAATTAAGGAAAGTGTGTTGATAGTGTGCCAGCAAGGCCCTCTATTTTCTTTTATTCATGGGTCTCACATCAAATTTTTTTGTATTGTGTATGACCAGTATACCGGTATGCCAGTTTTTATTCTATAATTAGTGTTAAGGAAAGAAAGTAAGAAGAAAGAGGCTTGCAATATTTGTTTGCATTTGCATTCTATTAGGAAAAAAGGCCTAATTACTGAAGAACATTGGATTAATTAGTCAAGTTTCCAAGCATAAATAACATGAAAGTAATCAGAGTTATTAGCCAACATCTGTGGAGGAGAGTCGCATCTTAAGCCAATATTAGTGTCACTTAATCTATTACCTCCATTGATATTAGTATCGAAGGTAGCTTCTGGTTCATCTATTGGCTTGAAAATGAATAATCCTTTTGTAGATGATGATGATGATGATGACGAAGAATTGGTACTATTATTGAATAACCAATCGTGCACGTCCCAAAATATATTTACCATTAGATTATTCTTCAAATTCACCATCTCATTCCCTCTAAATTTCCAATGCAAATTAATTACATGAATCACCTCAAAACCATCAATACTGATCCAAAGCTCGGGATCATCGGATCCTCCGGATGACATTTCTATCATAATTTCATGTTCTTTCTTGTCCTCATGAAGAATTGCTCTTGTGCAAAATATTTTGTTGCCATACAAGTTTTCTTTCTTCCATAGCAAGATAGGTTCCTGTAAAGCTGGTCTTTTCTTAATTCTTTTGTATGCTTCTTTGTTTGAATCACCTAATGTTAGAACCACTTCTTCTCCGTACACCATTGCTACATAATAATCAGACACAGGTTCTGGGTTGCTACTAAACTTTGCCTGCCGAAAATCCCAATATATTTCTACTCTCTTTCCATCTACTTGGATGGATTTCAAACCCTTTTTGCCCCAAAATTGCCATGATTTTAAATCAATCTTGGCATTATAATGGTTTTCATTGGAAAGATTTTCTACGGTTATTGTAAGGGAATAGTTAATTAGGGCTACGGTCCATGTTAACATTACAGTACGAGTGAATTCGGCTACATTGACTTCATAGATAAGGGTGACTGAGCATTGAGGAGCTTTATTTGTTGAATCGTCTTCAATTTCTTTCTCATCAGTTTGTGATGTTCTTGAAATGAGAAATGTGTCAATTCCGAGAATTCGATTTGGCATTTTCAAGTTCTATCTGAATTTATGAATCTAATCAATTTTGTTGAGGATGTATGCATAAAATATATGTATTGAAGAGAAAGGAAACTTTTAGTTATTTTGTGAGCAAAACAGGTCAATTTGATATACTCATATATAAGAAATCCCAGTACCAAGAAATGGATATTCTGAGAAAATGAGATGAAAAGCAAATAGGCTAGCTAAGGTTGTAAAAGTGGTTTGAAACAGAAATTTAACTTGTTAATTAAATAATTAAAATTAACTACATCTAGTTGCTATTCTTTAATCTTAAGTTAGAAAACAGTTTGGTAATATGCCTAAATTTGGCAGTCAAAGGAACTACCCTTTTCTTTGTTTGAATTGAAACCATCTTTAACTCACTTCCATTTTCGCTTTTAGTTCTAGTCATGCCTTTTTATGAATAATAATTTCACTATCTATTGTTTTTTCAGTTATTACTTTCTTTTTTTGTATTTCCGTGACATTAACAATTTTAGTGTTGGGAAAATTCTTTTGACAGTTATTCATGTTAAATCAATCCGTTTTCTGTTAGACAAAAGCTAAATGTCTTGCCTCTGGCCGCGAGACCTTTTTTTATTTTTTCATTTTTGCTTCCGATTTGCACCGTAGATTGTCTATATTCAGTCTCGAGATCAGTTTTAGTGATTTACAGTTTGCATAATTTGACTCTGTATTGCAAATTAAACATAAAATAATTAAGACGTTGAATTTGCAGTCAGATGAAATTTATAATACAAAGTCGAATTCTGTGAACTACAACCCACTGAAACTGATCTCGAGATCAGTACAGATAATCTACTGTGCAAGTCGGGCAAAAAAAAATTTAAAAAAAAAAATTGCTCTTTCTTTTATACAAGCAAGATTTTTTATGAGAAAAATATAGCATCGACAGCCAATTGCAGAGAAAATGCTTTGTCAATAACACGTATACAAACCAAAGAGCCTAAAATTCAGATATAATATAAGCAGTCGAGCATTTACAAGCCCCAATACAACGGGATGTTTGTGGCTTAAAAGCTGGTTTTTTTGCCCTTAAAAGCTCACAAGACTAATCGTGTGACAGGATATATCATTTTTGTTCTCAAGGAAAAATTAAAAACTTGCCGCGAGGGGTAGATTAACTCCTGAATTCAGATGGATTCCATTGCTACCTTCCTTTGCAATCTAAATGCCATTATTTGGAAGTTTGCTTTCGAATCTCCCACCTAATGAGGATTCCAAATCATTGAAACAATTATACTCAATTAATCAATTATATATATAAGCTCTGGGAAAACTTTATTTAATACCTGCAAAAATAATTTTGATTAAAAAATAATTTATTTAGCTAAAACTTTTACCTCCCCAAATGATGGCACTAGTTTGGAAATAAACTCCAAAGTTTAAATTTCTAATGATTTACAGAAATTCTTCTAAGGATGTCTATACGAATGCTTGCTTTGACTGTATGGTTGAAATGCCTTGGTACAGATGACTTGGACCAGGTAAGAGTATTTTCAGTGTTTTAGTAAAATACAACCTCCGTCTTTTAGATTTCTTTACATTTTTTTAAGGTTGAGTAGATTCAAATTTGGTGTTAATAGTTTGATGAGTTGAGTTAATTAAATTAAAATATTATTTATATATTATTAAACTACAGTAATCATATTTTATAACTAACCTAAACTTACTTTAATCTACCAAACCCAACACATCAAACTATCAACACCAAACTTCAACCTAAGCATGCTGTTTGAAATGTAAATAATTCAAAAAGACGGAGGTAGTAATAAATAAGTAAAATTTGTAAAATATATAGATTGGTCTATTAAGTAGTAGTTTGAAATTACGTTTTAATAAGAATGAGATTTACTGTGAGATTGGCATGTTCCACTGAACAATGGCGTGTGCCATTGTCGGGTGGCACACTCCACTGTCTCTTGGCTCAAAAGAAGCCAACTTGCATGGATAGCTAACTTGCTCCCCTGACTTTGCCTATAAATAGGCTATCATTTACATCATTTTTTGGAGGTTTTACCAAGTTGAATATGCATGAGAAACTTGAGATTCGAACTCTAACTCTTAACTTATAATATGCAAACTTCATCTCTCAAGGCTATCTAAGGCTACTTTATTGTAAGCCAGCACTAATCAAAACTAGTGATCGAGCAATCCCTTGTTTTTTATTTTTGAATTTTCCATCGATTTTTTAGGATATGACTGTATTTAAAGTTATTCTAAAAGCTCTCGACTTGAGGCATGATATAAACAATTAAGATTAGTGCCTATGACCCTTAAGGTGCTGCATTCTCACATATCAAACCTACGATCTCGTAATTAAGCTGAAACAGTTCTACCAACTGATCCAACCTTTTGGGTTAGCAATCCCTTATTTTCATTCTCATTGTCCATTGCTCAAGAGTCAGCTTAATCGCTTATTATTAGAAGAACTCTTTGCATTCTTAATTAAGATCTTGATTTGAAAGGGCTAAGGTAACTATTTTAAGTTCATTTAAGCTTTTTTGCATCAGGCCCAGCCTGAAGGGTGTGCAAGGTGAACTATAAATAGGGCCCCAAGATTTGGAGGGCCCAAAAAAAAAAAACAAAAAAAAAACAAAGACCATATAAACATATAATCAGTTTATAATCGCTTTATAATAAGTTTATAATCATTTTACAATCAGTTTATAATCATTTTATAATTGTTTATATTTTTTATTTTTAAAGTTAGAAGTTTGAATGAGTTTTAGTTACAGGGCCCCAAATTTATAAATCGCATAGGACCCCTAAAATCTCAGGGCCAAGCCTGTCTTGCATGATTTGAATCTTGGAGAAACCATAAAACCCTTATTTTTGTCTTTAAATTTCACAAAACAATGAATATGAGTTTCTGAAAGAAGATAGTGTGTTACAATGTCGGTTGTCGTGGCTGCTACCAAGATATATAGCGTGCACCATCTTCTCTCAAAAACTCTACTATTTTGCTTTGTTTTTAGATGTTCTAGCGAAGAATAATAATGGGATGATGATAGAAGGTATACTGGTGTATTGGCTCTTATTTTGAACCCAAAAATGGATCCCATATCACATTTATTTTTTTGTTCAAAATAGGAGGGTACACCGAGTGCACCTTTTATATTTACCCATAATAATGGTGTGAGGCACTCTTTAGGTGGCACATGTTACTTACCCACTCAATGATCCACACTAGTATTCTTCAGAGAGACCAGGTGTACTTTGTCTCTATGGCTGCCCATTGATCACCTACAAATTTCAAAATGTGTTTTCTCTGACTTAAAGACTCATATTTGCCCTTTGGATAGCTATTTCACATAAAAAGGTCAAATTGAAGCTTTTGGTTCCCTTAAGGTTTAGATCTTATCCATGCAATTTTTCGTTTAATAAGTCTTGATATGTTCACCTAAAACAAAATAATAGGTGGGTGTAAAGAAATGATTAATTTTGCCATATATTAATTTGCAAATGAATAAAATGTTAACCATTTTACCATGTTGATTTGTTTTCTTAATTTTCACGAGTTTTAGAGAAGCATGTTTAAGGTGAGTGATGCCTAGAAACTTGTTTTAAGGGTGAAAGGAACACGAAAATGCTTAAGGGCCATTAATTAAGCATGTTGGAGATTTAGGATTGATTTTTTAAAGGGTCGATTGTAATTCAAAGTAACCGATTTTGTAATTAACTTTCTCACTATTTGGAGAAAAAATAATTCTAAGGGTGGAATAATTTATTTGCTTCTAGATTTAATTTGCGAGATGCATGAACATTGTGTTAGATGTAAGATAATGGATCGCTTATTTGGCGAAAATTAATTTTTCATGTTTTGACAAAACATTAAAATCACCATGTTTTGCTAAAACAAAACTTAAACATTGAAAAATTAAAATGAACTATGAATTGTTTTTAAGAGGTCGCTTCTAATCTGCGTCATTTGAAGAGAAGGGTTCCTGCGGCGTACCAACCCTTAACCCGAATCTCTATTGAACCAATTTTTAAGGTGTCAATTAAATGGATTTCACAATCAATAAAACTTCTTTACGTATGTGTCAATTAAATGGATTTCACAGTCAATAAAACTTCTTTACGTATGCAAGTGGCGACTTTAAAATTGATAAAACTATAAATTTTGCAACTCATAGCGAAACCCGTTTATCTGAAATGAAAATGATTTATTTTACTTTCAAACGTGTGTACAAACGAACCATTAAAAAAAACGTTGTATTTTTTGTCAGGGATGCAAAACTGATTCGCCTATATTATTATGTTGCCAAGATTTATTGTCATTATGTTGAAACCCACAAGTAGTATTTTATATTTATAGAGCAATTGAGTATAATAACAATTTTTAAAAAATTTAAAGCTTAATAACACATAAGTTTAGTAATTAGAAAAATAATATTTTTGGTTAATATTGATCAACATAAATAAAACTATTGCAAAACTGCTCTTCTTGTGTATTCATATACATATTGATAAATAAAAGTGAATAAATATAAATACTTTTTAAAAGTCGGAGAATGCTGCCACCATCATTTGGTAGTTTACGGTAAGTTTTACCAGAAAATATCAAGTCAATGAAATAAATATAAGTAAATAAATATAAATAAAATTTTGAAATTGTTTCTAAGTAAATAAAAGTAAATACAAATCAATAAAGTATATACGTGTATGTAAGTGTAAATAAGTGTATGTACATTTATTTATATATATTTACCAATCAGAAAACAACACCAACATGTAGGCATGCTGAAGCTTCCCCAAAAATTTTGATAACAAACCAATAGGCATAAAATTTATGTCAATAGACTTGTCATACAATGAGGATTCTATAAACACTTTCAAATCCAATTGATTATACTCCTACACGCCGAGATCTACAAATTTCCGAGATGAATCGTAAGTTTCTGATGAATATTTTAGCACCTCCATGAAGGCTAGGATGGAAATAAGGACACCATTAAACTCCTCTCAATGAGCTCTTCATTTTGGTGACAACACTCGGTCATATCTCCACCAATTTTAGTAGATAGAAAATTAAGGAGCCTTACGATTTTCTCATTTCCATTCAAATAACAAGGGCATATTTGGAATATACAAATTAAAAAAAATTTCCGATAATATAGAATTTGTGAATTGCTGTCACCGTTGTAATTTTCATGTGACCGGCATCAATTTTTCTAGCTAAAATAAGAGGAGTAGAAGAAAGAGAGGATCAAAGATTAAAAGAGTGGATAGACCCCAAAATTGCTATAATTTTAAAATATAAGGTAAAAAATGCAATTGACCAAAACAAACTTTGAATTATCTCTTATAATTTCTCCATTTTATACCGACACTCATTTTTTTAATGAATACCGACACTCATATATATATATATTAATATATTATTGATGATATAGTTAATTTATTAATAAATATCATAATTCCTCTTTATAAGGTAGAATATTTTCACAATAGTGATAGTGATATATAAAATTAATTTTAATTTGTTTCAAAGAGAAAAATTTACTATAATAGTATCAAACTACTTACCATTTAATATATCATTATTTACTTTCATCAGTCATATCACTCACAGCCCAAATCCTTTGTGTATCCCAATAATTAATTTGATTAATTTCTTAACCTTCATATCTATGTTAAATTTTATTATTTCGTTTGGAGTCTAGGAATGACGACAACTTTGTATCTATCAATCTATATATTATTATATTATTATAGTTGCTGTTATTGTATATTATATTATAATATATAAAATGTGACTTCCAGAAGAAATTATTTTATTGTTGATTAAAATAATTTTATATTGCCAATCAAAATATTGCCTGTTAGTCTTCATATTTATCACAGAAAATGTATAACATGGAGGTTTTAAATTTGATTTATATCAATTAAAAAAAAAAAAGTTTGATTCATATGAAACACATTATCGGCACCTATTTGGTGCATAAGGAAGGATTACCTCTTGTTATGTAGACCACTCGATCGAATATTGGCATCCTTTATGTTTAAAAAAATAATTTTATAATAATTTATGTTCAACTTGTATCATTGTAATTACTTTTTTTAGTATTAATGGAAATTTTATTTTACTGAAATTCTACCTATTGAATTTTTCTATTAAATAATTAATTTAACTTTGCCTTGACGGCCACATACAATTTAAGTTGGCTTAAAGCTATCTACTACTAATTCATGTTTTACACTAAAACTTTTTGAAAATAATAGGGTTTAGAATATTAAATATATTGACTTAAAACTAGAGATTTTATGAATTTAAAGTTAATTAAAATGAATATCATATTCATTGGACTCTTTTTAACTTTTAGGCTTGGGCGGATGTAAAGTTTAAGCTCAATAATCAAGTGGTAGGTCCAGTACTCTTTAGGACTCCGAGGCCCAACATCAACCATACAAATAAGTTTTTTTTTTTTTTATATCAAAATGCCGGCAAGTTTAAAATATTTGGTAAATATGTTTTTCTGTTTTGCTAATACTTGTACTTATCCATCCGCGAAGGAAGAAGGAAGTCCTAATGGTTGGTTGCCAATTATGTTTCCTAACTTTGCTAGGTGTTTGCTAACTTCATTAGGCATTGAAGGAAATGTACCTCAAAAGATAAGGGTGTCTCCGGAGCTGGGATGTTTAGGGCTGAATTGGTCACTTTTGGTTGCTCAGGTGGGGGTTCCAAATCATTGTAACAAGAACAAAGTGTTTGAGGGAATTGAAGTAAAAGCTACGAGGGAAGCTTCTCGAAATTGAAAGCACGGTAAAATGGAAAAATATTTGTGGGAAAATGCTTTCCAAAAAATGACTAAGAAGTGATGATTGCACCCTCAACCAAAAGCAAGATGATCGCTAGAAATTGAAGAGGCCATTTTTAAGACTGGGGACGAGACATGAAACAACTTATACTCGGGGGACTTCTGTTGGATACTTTTCTAAATGGGCCTAGACATAGACTCAAGACCAAGTAGGCCACATATCTCGAGTCCAAGAATAGCCCTCTGAGCCAGGTAAGGAATCTCGAGCTATCATAACTCAGCATTAATCAGCCCTATAATTAGTATGTTGTTATGAAACTCATCATGAATTCAGCAGTTAATGCTCCGATGACCGTTACAAATATGAAGCATCAGTTGCGCCACGTTTTAGGCGATTACACTTTGAATAACTGTAGTCAGTAATAGTTTAGCCTAGAGCTCTATATAAACCCTTGTAGACATCTCTAAGAGGGTAATTCTAATCTTGTACTCTTACTTTACACATAAATATTATCTTTGAACATCACAGTACATATTACCTAATTTGGATCTATTATTTTGATTTGTAAGCTTCATATTAGACAACTCATATTTTGCTATGTTAGTTTTGTTAAAATTCAGAAAATCTACAAATGTATTTAGTTGGTAAGGTAAAGCAGCTATTTTTAAGTTTACACTTTATATCATGAGTAAAGGGAAATAAACTTGCATTGTTTCGGATGTATTAATTCAAGAATAAAATATTTGTTGATAAATTTGAAAAAAAAAATTGCAATAATAAAATAATGCATTCTATTTTAAAAAATAATAATTTTCTAGCTTTTGCAAATTGTAAGAGGACTTTGATTGTACCAGTTTGACTGGTCTAGAATTCTCCATAATTAAAGAAAATCTTGGAGTGGAATTTGGTTGAATGTCACTTTCCTTGTCCTCTACAAAATATACACAATTTTTTTATGTGAATGTTTCCAAATATATGTATATACTTTAATATTTAATTTAAATACATAGTTTGTTAAACAATCAATAATTTATTTATAGAGTGGTAATTGCTTGTGAAGGTAAGTTTAGTTGATATTGATTGATATATTTAAAATAGAACTAAGAAAATACTTTTCATTCCTACTCTAACTAACACGGCAAGGAAAATTCTCAGCCATATGCCTTGTTGTGTTTGTCTGTTTCCTAGATACTGCATAATACACGGACAGAAGCATATGAAACATGTTCACATTTCCAAAACTTACGATAAATGGGTAGTCATCATCGTCTATATGTTTCATAATGATGTTATTTTTTACATGTTTCATAATGATGTTATTTTTTACGTGGCTGACGGGATTTGAATTTGATACTTTCATATTTTACACTTTTCATAAAATGTAAGATAATTAACATGTCAGAGGCATTAATGCTCAAATGGACGAACTAGATCCTGCAAGACCCAAGCTGTTAAGAGAGCTTGTGTGTTAGCAAGTGGATCCTTATATTTGATTGTGTTTTAATACAATTTAGTGAGAAATTTAAAAAGTTCTGATTAGAAATCTTAACAATTACAATGAGGCTATATTTCATGGCTAATATATGGCCCTGAATTTGAATGTCAAACAAGTTGTACTACAGCAACCATCACGATGTTTTATCGCTGCTTCATGCAGATATCCAGGCAGTAGCTTGGCCTAGAGTTGTTCCAGACAGGGGCGGAGTCACGTTTGGGCCAAAAGGGTGTTGGGCCCCATGAAGTTTTAGGATAAAAATGAAGAAGAAAGCAGTGCTGGAAGCATAGCAGCGGTGGTTGAAGAAAAGAAAGAAAGAAGAAGAAGAAGCTGATGACAACTTAAAACAACTTCGTTTTATTAAAATTTTATTTTTATTATAAACTCAAAACGCACCATTTTATTATTATTTTTTTTAACATAGGTAATTTGATTGATTAAAATACAAAAACGCTACAAAAGGGTCTGCAGCAAGGCTACCTGTGCATATACATTACAAGTAAAACTCCTATCTAAGGCAGCTCTGGCAAATTTGTGAGCAAGAGAATTACAATTTCTCGAAATGTAAACAATGAAAGTATTAGAACAATGAAGTTAATTGAAATTTTTTTATGTCAGCTTAAAACGACGTCATTTTATTATTATTTTTTTCACTGAATTAAAACGATGTCATTTTGATTAAACAAAAAGAAAAAAAAGATTGTAAAATAGCAGTGGCGAAGAAAAGGGGAAGAAGCAAGGAAAATCTTGCCGGCCGCTGCCACCGCCACTACTCTGCTGCCTGAAAAGTGGGCTCCCAAAGACATTTTTCTAGCTACGCCATTTGTTTTCAGACTGAGTGTTTTATTCTTGGGCGCCCCTCTTCAATATTAAAAAGAAAAATTGAGGCTATTCATTTCTAAAAAATAATTAAAAACTTTATTCGGATGCATTAATCTATTCCTGGTTGTTTGTTTTCACATTATTATAGAATATAAGCTCCACTTATTTCTTTTTTTTTCTAAAAAGGAAAACTTAAAATAATTGAAAAATTCTTCAACTTCTTCTCTACTCCGCCGTTGCCTCATCAGATCTGATCTTCTCGGCCAAAACTTCATCAGATCGTTGCCTCATCAGATCTGATCTTCATCACAGCTCGACAATCTGATCTCTACAATGGTAAAGATGGGAAATATTGATCCTCTTACTGGTTCACAAGGACAGATTCGTAGGATTTGTACTGCTGCTAATTAAGTTTCAGTTCAGTGGTAAAAAAACAAAACAAAATAAAATCAAAGCTTACTTGGTGGTAGATCGATAAGATCTTCTGTGCTAGATCTGAAGAATCTCTTGCTTCTCTATTGCTCTGCTCCTCCTCTGCTGTCTTTCTTCAACTTCTTCTCTACTCCGTCGTTGCCTTCTTCTTTTTGTGTACAGGTGCCATAACAGATCTGATCTTCTCGGCCAAAACTTCATGAGTTTGTTGCTTCATTAGATCTGATCTTCATCACTGCTCGAAGATATGATCTCTGCCGGCCTAACAGCAACTGAACTGAAGCAGTGTTGAGGGCGTCTCTGGTGTGGTTAGCTGCAGCGATAACTAGAAATGAACAAGGAGAATTGTAACTGATGCATCTGATAGGGAGAAAACATGAAGATGAGTTAGATCCAGTTCCATTAAGCAACATTGTTAACTGACCGAGCAAGATCTGAAAAACATGACCTCCCTCTCTTTTCTCCCTCCTTCCTCCCCCATCCTTTGAAGCCCCAACCCTGTCCCCCCAACAAACCATAATCAAACACACATCCACGAAATACAATCACCCTCACTCTTTTTAATCTATGTCTGTAATTTTCCAGACAACTGGAATCAGTTCAGTCTCAAAAGACTCTTCTCTCGTTTTGGAGACGTTTTTAGTTTCCACATAGCAAAGGGTAGGAACAAAATGGGCCAATCTTTTGGCTTCATCAATTTTGAACAATCCAAGCTGAGCAGGAACATCATCAGAGACATCTCTACCATTTGGATTGGCACTTACAAACTATGGGCAGAACCTGCAATATCTTATAGTAAACCAAAATAAAAAACAGCCCCTCCCCCACCCAAAAAACCAAAAGTTTTCAAAACTAAATTCAAACCTGCTGTTAGAGACCAAAGAAGCTACTCTTAGGTCGCTGCAATCCCCACTGCAACTAAAGACAACAATGCAAAAACCACAAGAAGAAATGGGATTCCTTACAACACGCATCCACACCAGAAGACTTCTCATGGCTGGAAGGTAGTGTTGTTTGTTGGCTAAACGATCCAGCTAAGTATACGTCAGTCTTAAAAGAGTTGCATCGGTCCTCTTTCAATGTAAGAAATTTAGGCAATTCAAAACTTCTTATCCTCTTTCCATCCAAGGCTGAAGCCCTGCACTTCATTAACAATAAAAATGCCTACTTACAATGGTTTCACTATTGTTGCCTTTGGGATAAAAATACTAATGCGGCTTCTAATATAAGAGTGTGGCTTAGTATTGATGGCGTCCCTCTCATTGCATGGAATAAAAAATTCTTTGCACGTATTGGAGGTAAGTTTGGGTTTGTTATTAAGGTTGATGAAAACACTGCTAATAGATCAAATCTTCAATTTGGAAGAGTTCTTACATAGACGAAAGGCTTTAAAACAATCAACACTTCGATCCAAGCTTTTGTGGACAAAACCAGATTCATAATCAAGGTTGGTGAAGACTCTCATCTGTCAACCATTGATATTCTGCACAACCAAATTCATAAGTTCTTATCTTCTGACTCGGACGAGTCTCTCCATAACTCGGTGCATGACGTTCCATCTTCCTTTGACAACCCCAATGATGAGCCTCAAAAAACAATCTCTACACACCCAAACCAAGTATTGGCCAATTCAAATCCCCTCAACCACTCAACAGACAACCCAGCTGCCCTCATTAATAATTCCACCAACCCTGTCGTTAATCTTTCCAATAACTCTTCACTTTCTGTCCCCACTCCCTCTTTCCCCATTGAGCCAGCCCTTATTTTACCCCAGCCCACCTGCACTCTACCCATTGAGGCAACTTCTGTTTCAGCCCAACCCATTCCCTCTCAATTAGCCACTTGCCCATTAATTGTGGATTTGTCCAATTACAACCTCCATGACATGGCCCAAAACATTACTTCTTTAACCATGACCAATCCCAGACCCCTTTTCACCAGAAGATCATCCTACAGACAAAAAAGACTCACTTTGAAGCTTAAAACCAATGCAAAAAATTACGATTCAGACAATCAGGTTTTGTCTTCTTCCCCTGCCTCTCCACCTAACTTTGGCTCCTCTCCTCTTTTTAACCCCTCACCTTTCTCTCCCAATCCATCCATCCCTTCTCCTTGCCATTCAGAATCAAACTCAGCCAATTTATCTACCAATGACCAGCTTTCTATTGACAGTATTTCTAGTGCAAGCTCTGAAGCTTCGGACACTTGGAATTTGGGGAAAGAATTAGGTCTAAACTATGAAGGAGCAGAGAGTGATATGGTTGATTCCATCCTTTAATTGGATGAAAAATGATCTGCACTGGTATTCTCATCTTTTCTGCTTAATATTTTTTAATTATGCTACCAAACATACTCTCTATTAATGTTTGTGGCCTTGGATGGAGAGGGAAATTACTTAGACTCAAAAAGCTGATCAGTGTTCAAAAGGTTGGGTTTCTATTGATTCAAGAAACAAAAAAGGAATTAATAGATGACTCAATCATCAGTAGAATTTGGTATGATGTAGATTATGACTGGCATTTCACACCTTCCTCTAGAGCTTCTAGTGGTATTGTTACAATATGGGCAAGAAATATCTTCACTTATAGCAATCATATCTCAGGAGCTGGGTTTGTGAAAATTTCAAGAAATCTAGTTAATTGTGATGAAAGACTTCAACTTAATTAATATTTATGCGCCTTGTGATATTGCAGCTAGAAGACAGCTTTGGTCAATTTTATCAACAAATTTATCCAACATTGATGGTTATCTATGCATAGGGGGTGATTTTAATTCTGTAAGATTTCAACATGAAAGGAAAGGCTGTAGAGATGACCCATCAAGTCGCTCTGATTTCAACTCTTTTATTACAAGAAATGGGTTATCTGAGATTTCTATGGTAGGTAGACTATTCACTCGAAGGGTTCTTAAAGGAGTAGACTAGACTGATTCGTTGTGACTAATAGTTGGCTCTCAAATTGGCCAAAGTCCTCATATAGAGGTTTGAAGAGAACTATCTCAGACCATGCACCTGTCTTACTAATTTCAGCTGAGATTGACTGGGGTCCAAGACCGTTTTGACCTTTCAACTACTGGTGCAATCAAAAAGGGTTTAAAGAGATTGTAGAATCATCATGGAATTCTTCTTCATGGCTACATTCTGTCGAGAAAATTGAAGGATCTCAAGCTCAAACTAAAAGCATGAAACCATCAGTCCTCTAACTCTATGATCTCTGAAATTCATAGCTCACAAGAAGAACTTCATAGTCTAGACTTAAAAGTCGAAATCAGCTCATATCCAAGAGGTTCAACATCGAAGGGACATTCTTATTAACCTAGCAAGCCTACACCGAATTAATGAGACTATTCTGAGGCAAAAATCAAGAATAAATTGGTTAGCAGAGGGTGACAACAATATGAGATATTTCCATGCAATGATCAATAAAAGAAGAACAAAAAATAATATCTTAGGCATCTTGATGGATGGCGCTTGGGTTTTTTTACCGACAAAGATAAAAATTTCAGCCAAAGACCATTTTCAAAAGATCTTTAATCCCCCAGTATTGAAAAGACCTTTCATTGACTGTGAGCTGCCAAATTTACTGCCAAAAGACCTTAAAAACAGTCTGGAAGTCCCTTTTAGTGAAGCAAAAATAATGACAGCCCTATGGAGTTGTGACTCGGACAAGGCACCAGGGCCTGATGGTTACACTGTGGCATTCTTCAAAAATCAATAGGACCTCATCAAAGGTGAATTGTTTCTTTTCTTTTCTGAACTTTATTCTAATGCCAAAATTTGTTAAGGAATTAATTCAAGTTTCATTGCACTTATTCCAAAGGTCAATTCACCAACTTTTTTCAACCAATTTCGGCCAATATCTTTAATTGGAAGTCTATACAAGATTTTAGCCAAAGTCTTGTCTATTCGACTCTGAACTGTAATTGGTGTTATAATTGGTGACACCCAATCTGCTTTTGTGAAAGGAAGACAAAATAATGGATGGGATTCTAATTTGCAATGAGACAATTCATGATTTGAAGAAGAGAAAGAAGGAAGCAGTGATTTTTAAGGCTGACTTTGAAAAAGCTTTTGACACAGTGAATTGGCCTTTTTTGCTTCGTTTTATGAAAAGGATTGGTTTTGGTGATAAATGGCTGGCATGGATCACAGAATGTCTCAAAAGCTCTAAGCAATCAGTGCTAATTAATGGATCCCCAACCTCAGAATTCTCCATGAAATGTGGATTGAACTCATTCCTCTTTTTAATCATTGCTGAATCACTCAATGTCTTGATTCAAAACTCAGTTCGTAAGGGATTTCTCTTTGGGGTTCAAATTGGAAAAGATAATATTGTCATTTCCCATCTACAATTCACAGATGACTCTATTATCTTCTCTGAGGCAAGTGTAGATGCAATGAGAAACATACGAAGACTATTTAAATGTTTTCATTTGCTTACTGGTTTAAAAATTAATTTTGGTAAAAGTAAGCTCTTTGGGATTAGCTTAGACCAACTAAAACTTCAACTCCTAGCTTCAACTATTGGTTGTACGGCAGATTATTTCCCAACGACTTACCTCGGCATTCGTATGGGAAGCAATCCCCAATCTCAAAGCATATGGAAACCAGTGATTGCAAAGATTGAAAATAGGCTCTCGTCATGGAAAGCCAAAACTCTTTCTATGGGCGGTAAACTAACACTCATGAAATTGGTGCTGTCTGCGCTTCCTACATATTATATGGCCATTTTTATAGCACCAACCTATGTCATTAAGAAAACTGAAAGTCTTCAGCGTCGTTTCCTATGGGGTAAGAGGCTTAATAATGATAATAGACCTTTAGTTTGGGCAGCTTGGAAGAAGATTACGGAGGCTGGGGTCTTCTAGACTTAAAAAGAAAAAATAGATCTCTTCTCGGCAAGTGGTGGTGGAGATTTAAGACAGAAAAGAACTTCTTATGGATGAGGGTTCTAAACTCTAAGTATGGGGATAATGCTTCTCTGAGTTTATCTTCTCCTTCTTCCCTTTGGAATAAACTATCACCTTTATGGAAAAGAGTTACTGAATTGGGTTTGGCAGATTCTGAAACTCATGAGCTTTTAAAAAATGGATTTAAGTGGAGTTTAGGAGATGGTAGATCAATTAAATTTTGGAAGGATGTCTAGATACTTGATACCTTTTTAGCCCTTGCTTATCCTAGACTATACAGAATTGTTTCTTAGAAATCTTCATCTATTTTCGATAGTGGCTCTTTGACAAATGGCACTTGATCATGGAATTTGGTTTGGAGGAGACCTCTCCGTACTTCAAAAATTCCTCTTCTCTCTGATCTTGTAAATGTGTTATCTGGAATTTCTCCCATTGTATCAAGGGAAGACAAACTAATCTAGTCTCATGAAAGAAAAGGGGTCTTTCGCACTAGAGGCCTTTATACTTTGCTGGAACTTGTGGATGCTGCACCTCCTAGGAATCTGCTAGATTTTAAGGTAATATGGAATTCTTTTATTCCCTCCAAAATCTCAATCTTCATGTGGCGTTGCCTTTACAATAAATTGCCAACAAAAAATAATCTTCTTTCTAGAGGCATCATAAATATAGAGTCTGAAGCTTCATGTTCTGCTTGCGGTGCTCCTCTTGAAAATATTGACCATGCTGTTCTTAATTGCATTTATGCGAGGAAAATTTGGCCGGGCATTTTGTTATGGTGGGGAGTGCAGACACCTCTCCCAACAAATATCTCAACCTTAGCGATGCAATAGGACTCAATTATTGTACACAAAAAGAATAGAATAATCTGGTATTATGTTTTCTTTGTTACAGCTTGGTATTTATGGTGGAGAAAAAATTCACTCATTTTTGAAGGGAAGTGGATTGAACATTCAAAGCTGGTTGATTCTATCAAGATCAAAAGCTTAGAACTGTGAAAATCGAAGTTCAAAAATTCTTACTCTTTAACTGCAGATTGGTTCCAATTCCCCATTTTAGTGTGTAATTCAATCAGCACAACGTCGCATGTTAATAAGGTCATCAACTCTTCCCTTCCTTGCCTTCCCCCTGCCTCTGGCTACTTTAAATTCAATGTAGATGGTTCTGCAATTGGAAAACCGGGTTTATATGGAATTGGGGGAGTTTTACGCAACTCTGATGGTGTGGTTAAAGGAGTTTTCTCTAAAAGTTGTGGAGTTCAAGACTCCAATTATGTGGAGCTACTGGCTATTCTTTATGCAGTGGAACTATTCTCCACCTCTGTTTACAAACAATACCCTTCAATCATACAGTCTGACTCTAGGAATGCCATTTCCTGGGTTACAAATTATGATTCAAGACCGTGGTCCTGGTGGAAAATTTTCAACTCTCTAGATACTGCAAAAGATACTCTCCCCTCAGTTCAATTCATTCACATCAACCGAAGTGGAAATTCTTTTGTCGATCCTCTTGCAAAATCGAGAGTCTTCAGAAGCACAACCCTGGTAGCATGGATTTAAACTTTCATTAACAGCTTTTATCTCAAAAGCTGTGGCTAATCACTTCTATGAGGTGTCTTCTTCTTATATGGATAATTTGTATGTTGCTTTTGTTTCAGTTTTCTAATTTGTAACCGAGGTTGCTCCAGGTTTTTTCACTTAACATTCAAGAGCTAGGTTGGGATATGTTTGGGTTTTGGGTTTAGAACGTCCTCATATGTTAACTTTTTCCTGGATATATTATTAATAATAAAAATTCATTTAGTTGATCCAAAAAAAAAAAAATTGCGAAGGCTTCCGAACCTAATAAGTACACAAACAGGAGCTTGGTGACCCAGCAAGGTAATGTTTATTGGATAAAAATTAACAAATTTGACTTTATAAATATAAGCAAATGAACCACCATAAACCATATATATGTCAATAGTTATAATATAAAAAAATAATAATAATAAATAAATAAATAAATAAAACGGAAGAAATTATGATATAACCCATGAGATCAGACTTAAATAATGGTTCTGGTCCGGTTCTTAATGGTCTCAAATAGAACGTTCAAACAGTTAGAAGCCGTTTTTTTGTCAGGCCTACTTGTAATGTCATAATATTTATTGCTGAATATACAAGAAATATTCTGTTCACAACAAGCGTTAATAACATATATCCAAAAATAATATAGTCAGGTCAACTAGGGTGTGGCTTGGTTGATCATTTTACCTTTTACGGAGATGGCAAAATGCGGATGTCTCGAGTTCGATTTTTTTTTACGACATTGTTAGCATCCATTTGGCTCCTAATCTGTATCCCACATTATTACCATGTCTATTAGTGGCTTTCTTTATATTAAAAAATAATATAATAAAGTTTTCATGTACTTGAAACCAGGTTTTGATATTTAATAATTAAAAATATGAGTAATCAATGGACAATTTTAAAACTTTTTGCTCTTTAAGTTAAGTCATGGACGAGCATCCGTAAGCACAAATGGTCTTGGTACATGGTTGCACAAAATATTAGGAAAGGTCAGGGCATGGGTTGAGGCCACTATATTGGCCCTCTCCATTTTCAAGTGTCCAACAATATTCTTTTGACATGTGACATTATTAATGAAAATTGTAACTTTCGTACATTAATTGTTATGAGAACAAAAAAAGGAAATGTGGGATTTTGCATTGTGAGAGTAAAGGCCATTTTTTATTAGAAACATTCTTAGATGATATGGCATATATGTGAATCCTATAAAAATTAGCCTTGGGGCTGAACGTTGTAGACTAAGTGCAAATAAATTAGAATAAAAAACCACTAAGTATTTCTAATTCAAAAACATTCATCAACCAAATAAAGAAGTAAATAAATAGTCCCCTAAAATATACCAATTTATAGTGAATAATGAAGCAAATGATAGAAATTGAATAGTTGAAGTGAATTGTGTTTTTTCACATTATAAAATTAGTATGTATACTTATTCTGCTAAATTAAAATTTTAGAGTTTATTTGACGTTGATGGACCAACTTAATTGACGTTAATTTTTAAAAATTATTAATATTTTTTGTTTACAGCAATGATAGATATAAGATATCTCAAATTGAGAAAAGTGGATAAAAATGGAAAACAGTTATTATTATTTTTAAATTTTGAAAAATAAAATAATTATAATTAGACTATGACCAAAATATCCTTAAATTTGTTTGTCATAGATAAATATGAATAAACTATATCTAGTAAAATAAGGCTAATATATATATATATATATATATATATATATATATATATATATGAGAATGGACGCTAAAATTATTGAAGTGTATGTGTTTACAGTAGCTCTTCTATTTATAGGTGCAATTATCAATTAAATTGTAGAAATATGATTTCTAACTTGATAAAGAATAAGTCTGACTTGACTTGTAAGACATTCCAATGAGATATGTATAATTTTGTGATGACAGGTGCTTCATAGTTGAATTAACATAATTGTAGCTTGATCAAGCTTGGTCAAATATTAATATCATCATCTTTTTTAAAATCATGAGAGTAAAGAGACTTTAGTGTAGTTTGCTCTATCAGATGTCCTTGATAGATGAAGTATGCTTCTTTTTGTAGCGTTTAATATAACAAAGTAGCTTTTGAGATAATTTAGTTTTTTTTTATCGCTCATGTACCTTTTAGCTTTTACTATTTTCGGGCAATAACATATTTTAGTTCTTGAAGTATGTTCGATTGTGACTTTTAGTCCTTAAAGTATCAAGTTACATCTTTTAATCCCTAAAGTTTTTAAAAAAGTTAACGTCGCACCCTCCGTACACGGCCAAACGGCGATTGAACTTTAAACTAATGGTACGCGCGTGAGTGGAGGAATATAGTGACATACTAAAACGAAACGCCACCGTTTTCTCAACATAGAAAACCTAGAAAGTTTCAGAACCATGATTCCAAGACCAGAATCTCTAATTTCCAAAATGAGAGCAAGTTGATTGGGATTCGTTGGATTCTTCGTCAAATTGGTCTTCATCCCTATCAACAATATCATTGTGGGATCTGGTTAGATTAGGTAAAGTTAAATGCACGATTGGAATCTTAATTATTTTAATTTCTTTCTTTACCTTGTGAGCTTTCATTGGTTTTCTATGATTTATTGGTTTGTTAAGTTTCTGAATTTGATCTGTTTGTTGCAAATTCGAAATATGAATGGAATGATGATATAGAACATAGAAATGATAGAATCTTCAGCTGCGATTAGGACACATGATAGATTTTCGTTTCTTTCAAATTTTCTTTGGCCTCAACTGCTATATGGATTGAATTGAATTAGTCTAGATTTATGTTAGAAAATAACAGGAACGCAGTTTTCAATAATACAAATTTGTTGTATTTTAGGGAAATTCTAAAAGATTTCTTCCAAATTTTTAATACATAAGCAAAAGCTATGATGATCTGAGGATTTGCCCAAGAGTTAAAATTTGAGTTTGTGTATTTAAGTTTTTTTTTTAATTGATGCAAGATTTTAACATTTATCTGAACTATACAAGAGGAAACTAAAACATTTTCATGTAGGATGAATTTAGTATCTGCTTAATCTATCATTAAAATGTAATACAAGCATCTTGTTATCCCTTATTGGCCTATGAATAAATACAATGTTAGATTCTCAACCA
>CATIWJ010067935.1:0-11627 GCA_949640765.1 Croton laevigatus | reverse complement strand
AGTCTGAACTGCAGATGGATTATAAAATGGATATATTTCATATCGAATATTGCAACTCGGAAACAAAACTCTCCCTCCTTGTCTTAGCGGCAAGTTTGGAATCGCTCCCTGAAGACAGCGGTCACAGTCAGAGTTGGTTAGAAATAAATTTATATAAATAAATACCTAAAGTTTTTGTACTTTAACAAATGGTTTCTAATTTCATGAGAATATAAAAGAAATAAATTTATTTTCTTCAGTTTGTTAAGAATATAAATTTATTTACCGGTGGCTAGAAGGAAATAAGAGAAAACAAATTTATTTTCTAGCGACTAGTGGATGGCAGTGGAAGGAAATAAAAGAAAATAAATTTATTTTCTAGCGGTAGGTGGCCGGTAGTGTAAGGAAATAAAAAAAAATAAATTTATTTTCCGGCGGCTGGTCAACAGAAGTGGAAGAAAATAAATTTATTTTCAGGCGGCCGATGACCGATGAAGGCGGCGACTGGAAGGAAATAAAAGGAAATAAATTTCTTTTCCGGCTACTAGCAGCTGCGGAGGTCGGCGACTAGCAGTGCTCCAACGGTAGTGCTGAGGCAGGAGTCACTTGAGGAAATAAAAGGAAATAAATTTATTTCTAATAAGTGGTTGAGAAAAATAAAAATCTTAATGTATTAAGTAAGAACAATAAGGTAAATGAACAATAAAAAGTGCTATAAAACTAACAAAAGTATAAAAGTGCTATTTACTTAAACCAAACTGTATTTTTGTTTAATCTACTACTCTTTCCCTTTAGATTTCCACACTCACAATTGTAATGGGCCAATCCCATTAGTTGAAAAACAAAGAGGAAAAAAGATTCGTAATCCCCTATCTGTGGAAGAGGAAAATTGGTACTGAAGTTTTTCTATAAGAGCATTTCCAATCCCGCTTTTGGATTTCTTTAATAGAAGTGCCACATCAGAAAAATGAAATGTGAGAATAAAAAACCATCTCCAATACTACCTTCTATTTAGATTGTGAATCTGCTGCGGCAAGAAAAAAAATTGAGGATGATTTTTTACGTATTCCGCGGTAAATATTCTCTGTATACATTTATTATTTTCATTTTCTTCATTAGGAGCAATCTTCTTTATTATTCCCTCTATCCCACAATAAATGCACCAACTTCTTCTTTTTTTTTTTTTAATCCCATAATAAGTGTTTCATTCCTAGATTATAAAAAAGGGAAATTATTCTTGGCCAGATTTTGGCCAGCTAGAATGACATTTTCGTAATTAATGAAAGTTCAATTTTTTTTCATTGACAAATATGTCCTTGGACGGAAATGTTAGCTATCTATCTTAATTAATATAGATTTATGGTTTTAAAGTTCAATTAATTCTAATGAAACCAATTTTTTTTTTTACAATTAATGCTAGCTATCTTAATTAATATACAATTAATGCTAAGTTTGAATATATAATGGTTTTAAAAAAGTCGAGTTAGAACTTATTCGTGGTAAGTTCGACTACAAAGAGGGTAAAGTTCGATCATCATATGTCTAATTAATGCTAGCTATCTTAATCAATATACAATTAATGTTAGGTTTGAATATATAATGGTTTTAAAAAAGTCAAGTTAGAACTTATTCATGATAAGTTCGACTACAAAGAGGGTAAAGTTCGACCATCATATGTCTAATTAATGCTAGCTATCTTAATTAATATAGATTTATGGTTTCAAAGTCCAATTAATTCTAGTGAAACCAATTATTTTTTTACAATTAATGCTAGCTATCTTAATTAATATACAATTAATGTTAGGTTTGAATATATAATGGTTTTAAAAAAAGTCGAGTTAGAACTTATTCATGTTAAAGTTTGACTACAGAAAGGGTAAAGTTCGACCATCATATGTCTAATTCAACTAAAATTTATTTTATTATAATCATATGAAGTCGAGTTGTACTTGGTTAAACTGAACTTCTATTCCAGTCGAACTAGATGCTTGATATGTCGAACTAGAAGATTGATATGTCGAGTTTCAACACATTTTAAATACTTTTTCCCGCCAAATAAACAATGGAAGGCCAAAGGTTTAACAAAGATTAATTACATTAATTAATTATATGGTGTTGTCCCAATGATGATTAATGCTAGCTATCTTAATTAAAATAGATTTATGGTTTCAAAGTCCAATTAATTCTAGTTAAACTAATTTTTTTTAAACCAAAAAATAATTAGCTGTATTATTTTTATTTTCTATATTAGCTAGTCAAGTTACAACTTATTCAGAGTAAAAAAATAAAGATATAGAGACAATTGAAATAAGATAGGTCAAACTAGAATGGAAAGTTAGACATCAAACAATTATTATATATATCTAATTAGAATACCCAGTGAAATTATGATATCTACATTTGATTATGAAAAGAAAAAAAAAATATATAGAGACAGTTGAAGTTAGACCATATTTAAAGTAAAGTTCGACTATTAACGAGTCGAGTTAGACCATATTTGAGTAGGGGTGTACAAAACCCAAACCGAACTGATTAAACCGACCGAACTGAACCGACGTGTTCGGTTCAGTTTAATCGGTTCAATTTTATGTTTTAAGAAAAATCAGATTTTGGTTCGGGTTAGTTTGGGTTGAACCGAAAATCGACAAATTTTTTTGTTTTTTTGCCAAAAATTTCGGAACCGGACCGAATCGACGAGTTTGGTTCGGTTAAATCGGGTTGATCGGTTCTATTCGGGTTGTTGAACTATACCTTAAACTAAAATGGAAATTTAGACATCAAACAATTATTATATATGTCTAACTAGAATATCCAGTGAAACTATGACATGTACATTTGATTACAAAAAAAAAAGATATAAAGACAATTGAAATAAGAGGGATCACACTAGAATGGAAAATTAGACATTAAACAATTATTATATATGTCTAACTTGAATATCCAGTGAAACTACGATATGTACATTTGATTACCAAAAAAAAAAAAAAAGATATATAGACAATTGAAGGTAAAGTTAGACCATATTTAAGGTAAAGTTCGACCATTAACAAGACAAGTTAGACCATATTTAAGGTAAAGTTTGACCATTAACAAGTTTAACTAGAACCTAGTGAAATTATGGCATGTACATTTGATTTAAAAAAAAAACAAAGATATAGAGACAATTGAAATAAGAAGGGCTAAGCTAGAATGAAAAGTTAGACATCAAACAATTATTATATATGTCTAATTTAAATACCTAGTAAATCTATGACATGTACATTTGCTTACAATATATATATATATATACAATTGAAATAAGATGGGTCAAACTAGAATGAAAAGTTAGACATCAAACAATTATTATGTATGTCTAACTTCAATACCCAATGAAACTACGATACGTACATTTGATTACGAAAAAAAAATATATATATATAGACAATTGAAGGTAAAGTTAGACCATATTTAAGGTAAATTTTGACTATTAACAAGTCGAGTTAGACCATATTTAAGGTAAAGTTTGACCATTAACAAGTTTAATTAGAACCCAATAAAATTATGGCATGTACATTTGATTAAAAAAAAAAATTAAAGATATACAAACAATTGAAATAAGAGGGGCCAAACTAAAATGGAACGTTAGACATCAAACAATTAATATATATATATATAACTAGAATACCCAGTAAAACTATGATGTAGAGACAATTGAAGGTAAAGTTAGACCATATTTAAGGTAAAGTTCTACTATTAATAAGTTGAATTAGAACCCAGTAAAATTATGGCATGTACATTAGATTAAAGAAAAATAAATATATAAAAACAATTAAAATAAGAGGGGCCAAACTAAAATGGAAAGTTAGACATCAAACAATTATTATATATGTTTAACAAGAATACCCAGTGAAACTATATATGTAAAAAAAAGATATAGAGAAAATTGAAGGTAATGTTAGACCATATTTAATGCATAGTTAGACTATATTTAAGGTAAAGTTCTACCATTAACAAGTTGAATTAGAACCCAATTAAATTATGGCATGTACATTTGATTAAAAAAAATAAAGATATAGAGACAATTGAAACAAGAGGGGCCAAACTAGAATGGAAAATTAGACATCAAACAATTATTATATATGTTTAACTAGAATACCCACTGAAACTATGATATGTACAAAAAAAAAAGATATAGAGACAATTAAAGGTAAAGTTAGACCATTAACAAGTTGAGTTAGACCATATTTAAGGTATAGTTTTACAATTAACAAGTTGAATTATAATCTAGTAAAATTGTGGCATGTATATTTGATTTAAAAAAAAAACAAAGATATAGAGACAATTGAAATAAGAAAGGCTAAATTAGAATGGAAAATTTGATATCAAACAATTATTATATTTGTCGAACTAGAATACCCAGTTAAACTAGGGGTGGGCAAAATCGGTTACCGAATCGATTTTTGATTTTCGGTTCAAAAATGAATATAAATTTTATAAACCGAAAACCGAAGCGAAATTTGGTTTTAACCGAATTTTTCAGTTCGAATTCGGTTTTAACCGAATTTTACATATAAAATGAAAATCGGTTCATACCATCTCACAAACCGAAAACTGAACCAAAAATTCGATTTACAATTTTTAGGAACTAAAAATCGAACCAAAAATTTGGTTAACCGATTATTAGCTTTAGTTTGATTCGATTCCAGTTTGGTTTCAGTTTGCGGTTCGGTTTTGCCCACCCCTAAGTTAAACTATGACATGTCAGTTTGATTAAAAAAAAAAAGATATAGAGACAAGTGAAGGTAAAGTTAGACCATATTTAAGATAAAGTTAGATAATTAATAAGTCGAGTTAGACCATATTTAAGGTAAAGTTTTACCATTAACAAGTTGAATTAGAACCCAATAAAATTATGGCATATACATTTGATTAAAAAATACAAAGATATAGAGACAATTGAAATAAGAAAGGCTAAATTAGAATGGAAAGTTTGATATCAAACAAGTATTATATTTGTCTAACTAGAATACCCAGTTAAACTATGACATGTAAGTTTGATTTAAAAAAAAGATATAGAGACAATTGAAGGTAAAGTTAGACCATATTTAAGGTAAAGTTAAACCATTAACAAGTCGAGTTATATCACATTTAAGGTAAAGTTCTACCATTAACAAGTTGAATTAGAACTTAGTAAAATTATAGCATATAAATTTGATTAAAAACAATTAAGATATAGAGACTATTGAAATAAGAGAGGCCAAACTAAAATAGAAAGTTAAACATCAAACAATGATTATATATGTCAAACTAGAATACTCAGTGAAACTATGACATGCACATTTGATTATAAAAAAAAATAGACATAGAGACAATTAAAGGTAAAGTTAGACCGTATTTAAGGTAAAGTTCGACCATTAACAAGTCGAGTTAGACCATATTTTTTAGGTATAAAGTTCTACCATTAACAAGTTGAATTAAAAAACAGTAAAATTATGGCATGTACATTTGATTAACAGAAAAAAAAAAAAAAGATATAGAGATAATTGAAATAAGAGAGGCCAAACTAGAATGAAAAGTTAGACATCAAACAATTATTTTATATGTCTAACTAGAATATCCAATTAAACTATAGCATATATATTTGATTAAAAAAATAAAGAAAGATATAAGGACAATTGAAATAAGATGGTTTTAGTAGGAGTTTGAAAAATATATATATTTTGACTATAATGCATTCTACTTGGGCTAGGTCCAAATACATTATGAATCTTAACAAGTCGAGTTAGACCATATTTAAGGTAAAGTTCGACCACTAATAAGTCGAGTTAGAACCTAGTAAAACTATGGTACGGACATTTGATTTGAAAAAAATAAAGATATAGAGATAATTGAAATAAGAGGGGTTGAACTGAAATGGAAAGTTAGACATCAAACAGTTATTATATATGTCTAACTAGAGTAAGAATGGTCAAATTAGTTTTGAGAAGATGAAAGGATAGACTGTTGGGAATTGAAATAAGCATTAAAATTAAATTTTGAAATATACATCAGTAATTAAAACTTTTGCTTTGAAATTCAAATTCAAAATAAATATATAATCTAATTAAGTCAAAGGGTATTTAAGTCGTATAAAATAATAGATTGTTAATGCTCATTGAATTTGAACCTAAGCACTCACATCCCTTCTTTTACTAAATTCAGGGGACATGCAGGTGCTAGAGAAATGGAAGTAACAATCAATGGCATTGGTGAAATTAGCTGGGAATGTTTCATTGAGGAGGTGAGTGTCTGGTTTGTGCATAGATATATTGTCTGTCAATTTTACCACTGCAAAAAAATGAAGCTTGAAATTCTTTATATAGTAGGTTACTTATTACAAATAGAGGTAAGCATTCTGTCAGTTTGGATTGAAGTTTTAATGGAACAAATTAATAGAATTAAATATAGTTTTAACTAACCAAATCTAACTAGATAATATATTTAAAAGGAATAAATTATAAAGAAATACTGATTCTAATTTTCATTTTCTTTATTCTCAACCCAGTTTCTACACAACTAAATGTGCCAGTGATTGCTCTCTTGTTTAGATAATAATATCCTTGAAAGATCTTAGACAAAAAATTGTGTCCTTCATTGCAATTCATTTGAAAATATTCTTTGGTACATTTAGAATAAGCCAACTCCTCCTCCTTACTGCTTCCATTTGCTCCATTCCTCTTTTCTTAGTATCATATGCACAGTTTGTAGTCTAAAGTGAATGATCTTTCTGCTTCCATCTGCTCCACTCCTCTTTTCTTAGTATCATACGCACAAAAATATATTTCTGAAGCAGTATGATCTTTTTGGAAGTTATATTACTCAGATTTTGCTTCTTTAATGAGTGTTGAACCATTGCATGTGTTTGATTTGTGCAATTTTGTTTCATTATATTAAATCCAATTTATCAAAATGTGTCTTGAACTATTTTTGTGGATGATTTGTGCATAACAGCAGGTTTGGGATACTAAAAAAGTGAGAGCAAATTCACGGCAATATTATATCAAAGTTAGTACAAGATGATGTGGTTGCTTTGCTTTTTCCTTATCATTTTCTTGTTAGATGTGAAGTTTTATGTAGTTATGTTATGTTAAAGCACTTTAGTTCATCTATTTGTCAATAGCATATGAATTTACAGTGATAAATGTTTCATTTAAGCAAGTTTATGAAAAATTGTTTCTTGATAATTATTTTCTAAATTTATAAGTAATCTTTAGTTGTGGATATAATTATGAAAATAGGTATTGAATTATTATATAGCTATTTTATAGCCATGATGGGACAGATGCTTAATTAGAACGAAACAATAGCTATAAAATTTTAAATGAATTGTTGTAATTTAGCTACAAAATAACTATGAAATAGCAAAGAATTAGCTACGATTTTACTATGAAAAATTAACCATGGTTTAGCTACAAGTTAGCTTTGGAACTTTGAGAGAGGATATATGAATTTACCTACGAATTAGCTTTGAAATTGCAGTGGAATAGCTACAATTAGCGACGAAATTGAAACTTGTGAAAATAGAGTAGCAAAACTGCTGTGGACTACAACATTCGTCGCTAAAAATAGCTAGTCAACAGCTAACTCGCAATAGCTACATATCAGCTACTACTTTGTGACGAATTATTCCATAGCTAATTACGTTTTTTTTTTTTTGACCTTTTTTTAGTGTCTACTTGTATTACCTTGAGTTTGATCAACTTCAAACATTTTGGCTAATCCAAAATCTGAAATTTTTGGATTCATCTCTGCATCTAACAAAACATTGCTAGTTTTAAGGTCACGGTGTATAATCCTATGCCGAGAATTCTCATGCAGATAAAGAATTCCTAGAGTAATTCCTCCAATTATTTTGTCATCGACCAATCTAGTATCCTTTACTTTTCAGGATTTGCATAATTAGAAATCAGAGTTCAAACAAGTGATTACATGTAAAGGTTAAAAAAAGGAAAACGAACTTTCATGTTTCAATTAGAAGTTAGAACAGGACCAAAAAGGAAGTAGTCAATACTTTCGTTGGGAACAAATTCATAGACGAGTAGCTTTTCTTCTCCTTCTGAGCAAAATCCTAGCTACCTGACCAAATTCGTATGCTGCAGCTTAGCTAACAATAATACCTCATTCCTGAATTCTACAGAACCTTGTCCGGAGTCTTTGGATAGTCTCTTTACTGCTATTTCTTGCCAATTAGGAAATGTACCCTGGGAAATGTAACACAAATCGTTAAAACACAGATTTAAAAGTAAACCAATTTGTATGATATACACACTGATTGATTACTAACCTTATAAACATCTCCAAATCCACCTCCGCCCAATCTTTTCTCATTGAAAACAATAGAATGTAAGACCCCTATTTTATTAATCAGAAATTATAGTAATTAAAATAATTGTTGGACTGGGCTTAGATTTACAACCCCGCCTCCGTACGCATGAGAATATAATTTATACTTATATTATTACACTTTACAAATTAGTTTTTTAATATAAACCGCTCCGATATTCCATTAATTTTCTCTAGTTTTGGACATTTTCAACCCATTTAAACATTTGTCTCAAGCTTACTTTGAATTTCAATTTCTAATTCACCTGAAATCCATTCTGAGCGTATAATATACCATTGGAAAGCTTTCATTACTTAGAATACGTTGACATATTTAAAGTTATTCAAAATGTAATTCTTTCATTAAATAATCACGCTCAAATTTGACCAATAATCACTCAACAAAGCCAAAATTTCCAACAGTGGGTTCTTGTGCCTCTGTAATAATTGATATACCTATACCAATCAAGAAGAGAATGATTCTGGAATATTTATAAAGATTCATCTTGCAAAGTATAAATGCTCTTTTGCAAGATTTTGTTAAAAAAAAAAAAAAGAAACTGTTCCTTTTTTTTTTCTTTTTTTTCTCTTCTCATTTTTTATCAAATAATTATTAGTTGTAAAATGTAGCCCAACTTTTAGGGTCGTCTGTCATGGTCATTGAACCAAGTCAACAAATAAAAAAAAAAAAAAAAAATCAACGGATAGGGACATGAGTCATTATTTTTTTTATTTTTTTCTGAAAAAAAAGGCATTTTCAAAAAGAAAAACAAGATTAAATAAAAACATTAATTGAGTTCTAATTATGTGTATTAAACAATATATATCATTTTAATACTAATTAATTGGTCTTATTAGTGTCAAGTACTAAAATCAAATTTCCTATATAATAAAAACAATTGTGCTTTATATTTGTATATTTACAAAACTTACTTACTCACAAGCTATGTTCATTTTATTACTAAATGAAAAAATATTTTTCTTCCTTTTTATTCTTTTTTCCCCTATTTTGTATATAACAATTTTTATTAGTAATTAATGAAAAATTTACTATTTAGTTGGTCATAATAATTATTTAGTCATTAGATTTTGACAATATTACTATTTAATTATTGACCTTTGGCATTATATTATATTGTCTTTCAATCCAATTTTTGGAGAATATTCTTAAAATATTTCGTTAGATTTTTTGTATATTATACTATATTGTCTTTCAGTTTAGTTTTTTAAGAATAATTTTGAAATATTTCTTCAGATTCTTCAAAAACATTCTGAGGAAGATATGTTTTAGTATTTTATTTGGATTGTTTTTCCTTTTTAGTCACTAGAGCTTTCCTTTCCTATATAGGATTACTAATTTTGTCTATATAAAGGTTCCTAATTTTGCAAAGGGTAGATACCAATTATTCTACAAAATTTTCGAGGGTTGCACAAGTTTTCTTTCTTTTTGTCTTTTGTTCTCTTTCCACCATGAGTGGCTAAGTTCTCAATTCCGGTTTACGGGTGAATCTATTCCAATTGTAATTTTTGTGAGACTTGTGCTTAACCAGATTTTTCTTTAATCCAAGTAATCTTTATTTTCTCGTTCTTATTTTATGAATTATTTATATTGGTTGAATTGACGACTTGATCAATATTTATTTTTCTATCGCTAGTCATGATTTTGTGATCTGTAATTGTCATGAATGATTGAGTTGAATAGCAAGGAGTTGGCTCATGTGTGTGTAAATTGAGTGTTTCCAACAAGCGTCATACTGCCCCTGCATGCACACGTCCAGTGTCACCCTTCAAGACCCCAATTACATAACTTGCATGATATGCTTTAGGGAAAATAGGGATACAAAATTAATTTAATTACGCGTTTGCGAATTGATTTGATTTTGTTTCAGTCGTTCTCATTAATCTTAATGTTGTCATTAAATTAATATGGAACGTTCAAAATTTGGTGGGTGTCGAATCCACCAAAAATAAAATTTAACCTGCTCTTCCAAAATAAACAAGAAACTTGTAAATAGGGTGAGAAGGGTCGAGCCCAAGGGATTAGCCTTGCCCAAGGATAACCAGAAACTGAACACAAAACTGAAAATTAAAGTAAACGGGGGATTTTTGGAAACTGAAATATTGAAAACGAAAATAAACAGCAAAATAAATAAAATACCAGAAATCAATGGGAAACGAGCTCAGTCAAAGGTAATTCGCGGTATGAAGTTCATTGGATTGATCATCGACTCTAGGATAACCCTTTAATTAAATATCACAGACAAGTTATAGCCAGGAAGTACGACGACCCAACCAATCTTTCATTATTCTTAGATTATTAAGGTACGGCCTAATAATAATCCCTAATCAACAAACAACCCTAAGTACGACGAATGATTTAATTTGTCAATAGCATTAAAAACTAGAAAGACCATGCCCTAACCAACAAAAACTACGAGAATTCATTTAGATTAGATTATGCCTTCACTTAATATAACCCAAAAGTCTGGTTACAATCAAGTTATATCAATCGCTACTTATTATCAAGTCGACTAAACAATTACGGATTTAGCCGCGTTGATTAGCTATGTAAGTTCCTATTAAATGAACAAAGGTACCTGTTTGATCATGTAATAGAAAGAAACTAAGGATATATTTTCCCAATAAGCCACAGAAAAGACATAGACGCAATATATAATCAAAGAGAATTAAAAACATTAAGGTCTCATAATCGTTTGAAACTTCAACCTTGAATCAACCTTTGACTGAAAAATAATACTTAGCCACACATGGCAATGGAAAAATGATGTTGTTTCAAGAAAATAAAACAAGCAAAACAAAAACAGAAAACAAAACAAAACGTAGCTAATTCCTCTTAAAACAGAATTGCCTCCCCTTTTATAACCAGCTGCAGCCACTCCTTTTTGAATAATTAATTAATTTCCAGCCCATCCTCTTCTTTTCTACTCTATTCTTCACCTTTTTTTCAGCTAATGTAGCCCCTCTTTTCTTCAAATGATTAATTTCCAGCTCATCTTCTCTTGCATCCGCTTGAAGGATTGAAAATTTTCTAATTTAAGTCCCACACCCATCATCTTAAGAACAATAATATTCTGCCAGCTTTGTGAAGAATAAAGAAAAGCTTTCTGATTTAAGTTCTAGCACGCCCAACATCTTGAGAATATTAATAGACATGCCAGCCCCATTATTCTGCCTTTTTCTTCCTTGAAAATAATTATAGCATACTGTGGTGGCCCATCATTAGGTTGTGCTGCTTTAAGGAAATGATGGTAGGCTCTTCCTTTGGATCTTTTTACCCAAAACGCAGT
>CATIWJ010067925.1:0-13179 GCA_949640765.1 Croton laevigatus | reverse complement strand
AGCTTCAAAATCAGTTGTGCTCAGTTGGTCAAGGTACTCATTTGGTGGACTCTTATTTTTCTATTCTGAACACGATTTAAGAGGAACTGAGGTTATTTAGGCCTCTTCCTTATTGCTCTTGTGGAAGATGTAATAATGAATGTTTTAAGAAGTTTGTTGATCTTCAACAAAGAGATCAGGTGTACAAGTTTCTGAATTGTCTCAACGAGACTTTTCAAGGATTGAGGTCACAGATTCTAGCCATGAATCCTGTACCTAATCTTGATCAAGTATATAACATGGTTATCAGGGAAGAAAACCAGAGATCTATGTCCTTGTCCACTAATCCTCTTATTGTTGAGGCTTCGGCCATGGCAGTCAAGCAAGACAAAGGAAAGGAGAATGTTAAATGTCATCATTGTGGAAAGCCAAGGCATATAAAAGCAAAGTGTTATAGGTTAATTGGATTTCTAGCTGACTTCAAATTCACTAAAGGCAAAGGAGGAAGTAACTCTAATGCTAATCGTCAAGTTCATCAAGTCTCCAGTGATCCAACTTATGAGTCTTATTCCTCTGCTGAAAATTCCTCTGACGTTAATTGTCCTGTTAACACTTCTGGAGAAAATTCTTCAGCTGGTACTTTTCCTTTGAACTTGTCTAAAGAGCAAGTATTCAAGCTTATGAATATGCTAGGAGAACAAGTTCAGACTCCTGCTCATAATGTAAACTCGGTTTTTGGTGCTTCTGATTCTCAGATCAATGTTGCTTCTCAGTTTAATGTTGCAGGTATTCATTTTATTTTTTCTGCAGTTAATGGTAATAAGTTTAGTGCTTTGTTGAATGCTCCTGTGGATTATGTTTCTTGGGTTGTGGATACTGGGGCTACTGATCATATAATCTGTTGAGGTTCATTGTTTTATCATTCTGTATTTTTGTCAAATGCTTTTGTTTCTTTACCTAATGGAAATAAAGTTCAAGTCATTGCTATAGGTTCAGTCAAATTTAACTCTTCTTTAGTCTTACATAATGTCCTTCTTGTGCCTTCCTTTACTTTCAATCTTCTTTTTGTGTCTTGTCTACTCGCATCAAAACCTGTCTACTTCATACTTCTTGATCGGTTTTGTTTCATCCAGGACCTTGCTTCATGGAAAATGATTGGACTGGCTAAAGTCAGGCAAGGTTTGTTTGTGTTGACATCATATCATAATTCTTTTTGTAATTCTGTGTCAACTGTTTCTGGTATTTGTAATTCTGTGGTTTCTTTTGATATTTGGCATCATAGGCTAGGTCATCCTGATGATGATAGGATTCATTCTTTGAAATCAATATTGTCTTTTTCTATTCCAACCAATAAAGTACCATATGATACGTGTCCAAAAGCTAAACAAAGAAGACTTTCCTTTCCTGTACATATATGTAATAGTACCAGCCCTTTTGAAATTGTTCACATGGATATATGGGGTCCTTGTTCTCATCCTGATATTAATGGAAATCATTTTTTTCTTACTATTGTTGATGATTTCACTAAATGCTTGTGGACTTTTCTTATGAAATATAAATCTGAAGTCTCTTTCTTAGTACCTCAGTTCTGTGCAATGGTTGAAACTCAATTCTCTACTAAAGTTAAAGTCATTAGGACCGACAATGGGACTGAATTCTTCTTAAAATCTTTTTTTTCTTCTTCTGGTATCTTACATCAAACAACATGTGTTTACACACCACGGCAAAATGGTGTAGTCGAGCGTAAACATCAGCATATCCTTAATGTAACTAGAGCCTTATTGTTTTAATCAAAGCTACCACTAAAATTCTGGGGTCATGCTATGTTAACTGCTTCATATCTTATCAATAGAATTCCTATGGCCAAATACCAAGAAAAATCTCCTTTTGAATTGTTATTTCATGTACCTCCAACATATTCTCATCTCAAAGTGTTTGGTTGCCTATGTTATGCTTCCAATTTGGTTTCTTCTAAAACTAAATTTGATCATATAAGTCGAAAATGTATTTTTATTGGTTATCCTTTTGGCACCAAAGGATATATTTTGTATGATTTAGAGCCAAAGCAGTGTCTCGTGTTTAGGGATGTCATATTCCATGAAGAAATTTTTCCATTCATTCATAAAACAATTTCTATTCCATCTACTTCTTCCAAAGATTCCTTAGTTTTACTAACCTTATCCACTGCACATACTGATATTGCTTTACCATCCTCTTTTACCCCTAATCCTATTCTTGTTTCTGTGCCTATTCCTGGTTCAGAATCTTCAAGTTCTGTTTCTTCTCAACCCATTGTTAGAAGAAGTACTAGAACTTCTATTTTGCCTTTGTATCTTTAAAACTATCAAGTTCGGCTTCCTGTTAAACATTCATCAGTTTCATGTTCTACATCTCATCCTCTTCAAAATCACATATCTTACTCTAAATTGTCACCTTCTTATCAGTCATTCATCCTTAATGTCTCTAGTGTTTTTGAACCTGCCTTTTATAGACAGGCAGCTCAGTATCCTCAATGGCAAGATGCCATGAAGTCTGAAATTCAAGCTTTGGAATCAAATGGAACTTGGGAAGTAGTTCCTTTACCTCCCGGTGTTAAACCTATGGGTTGCAAGTGGGTTTATAGAGTCAAGTTTAAGTCTGATGGTTCTGTGGAAAGGTATAAATCAAGGTTAGTGGCTAAGGGTTATACTCAAAAGCCGGGTTTTGACTATCAAGAGACTTTTAGTCCTATTGTCAAACACACTACTGTTAGGGTCTTTCTTTCTCTTGCTGCTATTTTTGGTTGGCATTTATGTCAGCTAGACATACATAATGCTTTTTTAAATGGTGATCTGGATGAAGAGATTTATATGAATTTACCTTTAGGTTATAAACCTAAGGGGGAGCATAATAGTCACAATACAAAAGGGCCTCTAGTTTGTAAACTTCAAAAGTCATTATATAGGTTGAAACAAGCTTCTAGGCAGTGGAATTTGAAGTTCACATAGTTTCTCATTGCTGATGGTTTTGTTCAATCAAAATCAGACTATTCTCTTTTTACCAAATCTGTTGGGTCTAATTTTGTTGCGTTATTGGTGTATGTGGATGATATAATAATTGGTAGTAGTAATAGAGATTTGGTTGATCAAGTCAAACAGTTTCTGAGTTCTCACTTTAAGGTCAAAGATTTAGGAAGCTTAAGATATTTCTTGGGACTTGAAATTGCAAGAACAGATAAAGGAATATGAATTTCACAAAGAAAATATGTTTTAGAAATGCTAGAAGAGCATGGTCTATTGGGTTGCAAACCTAGTTCAATCCAGTTGAAGTAAATATCAAATTGACTCATACAGATGGAGGTTTACTAGAAGATCCCACTATTTTTAGACAATTGATTGGAAAATTAATGTACTTGACTTGAACAAGACCAGACATAGCCTATGGAGTTCATGTTCTGTCTCAATTCATGGACAAACCAGCTGATGTTTATCTACAAGCTGCTTACAAGATTCTCAGATATCTCAAAGCTGCTCCAGGTCAGGGTTTGTTTCTTTTTGTAGCATCCAAAATTGAACACAATGCCTATTGTGACAGTGATTGGGCTTTGTGTGTGTAGACTAGAAGATCATTGACTGGCTTTTGTATTTTTCTTGGAAGTTCTTTGATTAGCTGGAAGTCTAAAAAGCAAAATACTGTTTCAAGAAGCTCTGCAGAAGCATAATATAGGTCCATGGCAGCAACAATATCTGAAATTCTTTGGCTCCTCACTCTCCTTAAAGATTTTCAAGTTTCTTTACCTCAACCTATTGCTCTTTTCTCTGATAGTATGTCAGCAATTCAAATTGCCAAGAATCCAGTGTTTCATGAGAGAACAAAGCACATAAAAATTGACTGTCATTTTATTAAAGAAAAGGTTGCATCATGCATTCTTCAACCAGTTTATTTGAAGACAACAGAGCAAATAGCTGACATGTTTACCAAAGCTTTACATCCATCTCAGTTTCAGTATTTGTTGAGCAAGTTGAACATTCTCAACATCTATGTTCAACTTGAGGAGGGAGTATAAACAGAGTAAAGAGAAAACTCCTACTAAAAAAAACTCCTACTAAAAACTCATACTAAGGAAAACTCCTACTAGTTGTAAATAATTAAAGATTTTAGGGACTGTAAAGTAATTTATTTTATCCTGTTTTGTTTTGATTCTTGTATATAGCTATATCCAAGCTTTGAGAAAGAATACAACATACAATTTTTCTTTTCTCTCTCAATAACCATTTTCTCTCAGTAATATATACGAATGTACAAATAAAACGATAAGTACGTTAATGCAACTCTGTACACAGATAATATCAAGATTAGATTAAGATAGGGCATAGATTCAAATAGCACATATTGAAATCTTCCTAAAAGAAAATAGCACAAAGTTTGAAAAAATGTACTAAATAGCATTTTTATCTAATAACCAATTTTCTAAAACCCTAAAATACCCCAATTCAAAATTCCAATTTATCTTTGTGTCAAGAATTGGCTTCTTCTAATTATTAGGCTTTTGAATTACCATGATTAGCATTTGGTGAGATAGGTATGCATCTGCAACGACCCGCCACATAAATTGCGGAAAAGCCTTTATGTTCCAATCACCAACTATTTGGTTATTGTTTGTATTGTGTTTTGGAACCTTAAGATGCCCAAAATTATTAGTGCAGGGACATGGAACTAAAGCAAATAAGAAATTAATTCCCCTACAACAGACTATATACTGTAATTATTATTTTTGTCTTGAAGCAATTATGTTATAAACATAAATTTATAAGGTTTGTTATTTGCAGCCAAAATGGAAACAGATTTTCCAAAAAATTGTCAGTTGTTGTTTGTTTCTAAATAAAGCCATTCAATATTTAGTACTAAGCGTGTGCAGATGACTACCAAATTTCTCATCTATCCTGAAAATCGTGGGCAATTTTTTATCCTAAAAAATTCAGATATAAATTTAATAGTTTTCAATGAATCCCCACTTAAAACTAATATTAGTACAAGAATGGTACTTTGATCGATACCAAACCATCCTATCTCTCGATTTTATGCCATCTCTTCCCATCTTGAGGAGTCGGATATTCATAACCTATTTGTTGGTCATACTATATGAAGGTTGTAGAGTGTGATTGATATTAATCAAACTGTTAGCACCTATTTATTGCATAGGAGAGAGCTACTCCTGTTATGAAGCCCACAATGTTATCTGGTCAGTAAGTGACTTCCTTTAGGGCTATATATGGATTTGATCACAAAAATAAAATAATAAGAAAAAGATTCAAATTCAACAAAATAATGGGTTTAAAAATAATTTAGAGCTTTTAAGTACACCAAATTGAAAATAATAGCCAAAAAGGCTCTTTTTGGCTACAAGTTTACAAAGGTTATATATGAGTTTACAAATAGTTTTCAATAGCCTGCAGTTTGTCGGTGATGATGCTTCAGTGCCGATTATGTTGAGATTGATTTCACATCATCTTTTCATATTTTCCACCATGAAACTCATCGAAAACCTTTACGGTTCGGTTTGAATCTCATCATATTCTTCTTAGCCTCTAGTTTTTAGCCAATTTCAGCTCTGGTATGAAACTCATTAGATGCTTATGATCTTCATTTTTCCACCAAAACACACATGTGAAGCATCTATGAAAGATGATGAAGCATGATCAGATCCTTCTTCAACGATTTTTGATAGGTTTTAGGCAATGGCACAAATTCTCTACTCTGTCGAAAAGTTATTTTATCCAGAATTTCAATTTCTTGGTAACGACTTTCTTGTATTATGATATTCTTTAGTTTCGTTTATCAATGTCATTTTCAATCTGCTGCCGTCGGTTGAGCATAAGTATGTTTAGGCATGGCCACGATTCTAAAACATCCATTTACTGGAACCGGCGATTCACAATTCCAAAAATGTTAGAACCTTAACCGAATCATTAGCCAATAGTTCTTTGACTGCTTTGGAACCTTCGGTTTTGGTTTTTCCATGGTTCTTCAAGCAACGTTTCCAAACGGTTCTTTGTAGTTCTTATTCTAACTTCCCAAACGGTCTAATACGATTCTAAAACTGCTTAACAAATGTTACTTTTTTTAGCATTTAAATTTTCTTTAATATGTTGAAAAAAATTAATGGAAAAAGTAATTTCCTCGGGAAAAAATTCAATTGTTGTTAAACATTCAATATAAAATAAAAAATTATTGTTAAACATTATATGGCGTTTGATTTATTATTACAAAAGTCCATCTCTTTTTGTCTTGGATAGTTTAAACATATGTTATTAATAATATTAAGTTGTTTTTGTTTTGCTAAAAAAAATAATTAAATAAAGTTGCCTAAAATCATAGAATAGTTTGGAACCCTACGGTTTGAACCTCTGGTTCAACCATCGATTCTAGCCAGTTACGTTTCCAATTTTCTTGAACCAAAACTGAACCTTCCTTCAACGATTACGGTTTTGGTTAGTGGCAATTCTAGTTCCAGTTTCTAACAGTTTGAACCTTGAAATGGTCAGGCCTCAGTACATCAGAAACATAGTGGCTAGGTTTCTGATGAGCGTATGGAAAGGTGAAGATGGTAGCTATCGGTTTTTCAATGAGACTCTTCAATGATGCTTATAAGATTTTAGAGTAATGCACCTCTCTAACTTGAGATCAAGTTTTCGAATTCTAATTTAACCAAAAAAATTTAATTTTTTGATAAAAAGAATGATGCTTATGATCTTTTTCACTTTTTGAATTCTTTGCATATCCGTGTTTAGAAATTCAAAATAATGCATGTTTGTTTTTGTTATAACCCCTTCTTCTATATCCAAGAAAATGGTAAAATTGACCTAAATTTAGGGGTTAATTAATAAAAGATAAAGTGCATACCATTATTTTAAGAGCGAAATTTACCAATACCACTAGAACAACATATAGGGTTCAAATCCTCATATGTCTCTCTCCCTCTTCCCCCTCCTTCACTTGTAACTATGTCAAAAATAAATAAATAAATAAATAAAACAACATATTTTTTACCATTTTAATTTAATTTAATTATTCTTCATGGCTTAATAAGTAAATATTTAACCTAATTACCGTTAAATATGTCCTACTGTTAACACAAATACAAATTCCTATTCTTGCAAACCATCTCTCCAATTGGTGATCAAAGATGACAAAAAAAATAAAGAAAATGAATCTTGAAAGGATTTGAGGAAAACAATTGCAAGGTATGTCTCCAATTGCTTTTTTGATTTTATTAAAATTAAAATTGATGATGTTAAGTAAATATTGAGCTTCAGTACAACTGATATGATAATTGTACAGGTATCCATGGTTTAACATTACATGATACAAATGAGTTGACACAGTACAACTGCTTCTTAGATGAGTAGTGTGAGGAGGGTTGGATTTTGAAGGCCAACAGGTGAGCTTATATCACATAAACGCAATACGCCAACACAGATTGTTATGCCCACAAATTATAATGTTTTCTATATGGAAAGCAAACTCAGGATGATTTGGCGCTAGCTCACCATTTCTTCACTTTGAATAAATTCCATATTCCAGATTGCGCAACATCATCATAGCTAAGTTGTAATTGTTAGAAATAGTAACGTTTCTATAACGTACAAGGTTCAAACCGACTGATAACCGATTCATACTTCAATCTGATTGTATCAATTCTATTAGATTTTTTATCTTTTTTAAATTTAATATTTTATTTAGAATAATTTAAAATTTTAATATTTTAATAAATAAGCTATATAATTTATAATATATAAGACATAAAATAAAAATATTTTTACAATGTTTAGAAGTAATATTTTGTTTTCATATATAAAATATTCATAATAACATTTTAAAGAATAAAAGAAAATAAAATATTCAAAAATCAACAACAAATTAAATAACTTAAAACAAATAAAAATTCGAATTTCAAAATTTATGAAATATTATGCTATTCTCTCTAAAAGAAAGATAAAAATTTACGGAAAAATAAAGATATCTCAAAATGAAATATCTTAGAAGGGGAAAATAGAAAATTAATTAATTTTATTTTTCTAATGTTACAAAATAAATAAATAATAATTATAATGTGACTAATTTATTTTTTTTGATTAGTTAGAGATAAGTATTAATTAACTATAATTAAGTTATTGTAGTAAAAGAATCCCATTAAAAATAAATTATCGAACGTGTAAATGGTGGAAATAAAGTAAATCCTATTAAAATCAATATGTATTTTCTTCAGGTCAAACATTCAAGTATTTATGTTTGAATATGATTCGGCAAATGCAATCAAATCATGGTTAGGTTGCTCTCGTCAAATATTCCAATATACTCATTTATTTCGATAAGTGCCGAAATCGCAAAATAAGTTTTGGTTTTGGTAAAATTTTGAAATGATGCTTGGCCTAAGGAGGAAGAAAGTAAAGTTTTATATTGGTTCTTCTCTGAAAATTATATTTTGATCTCTAACTGTATTTCAATGCGTGAGGTGTTAATTTGTTTAAAAATTAAAAATATGATATGTTAATTAAATTGTGCATAAGCTAACGTTAAGGTGGTACTTAAGAAAAAACGCAAACTTTAGATGTTAATCTATATATTAAACCATTTATCTTTTCTTAACTATATTATTAGTTTTTGGCAGGTATATATTTCCTTAAAGAGCAGTGATATTGGGTGCGAGGATAACCTCCACTTTGTTTTTTTTTTTTTCAATTTTTATTTTTTAAATCAAGTGTTAAATTGTATTAACATAGTATCAAGATCAATTCTAATATATCACATTTTACAGAATTCAATTCTTTATTATCAATTTCACATAAAAACAATTATAGCCATTGAATTTAATGGTTCTAAATATTTTTCATAAAATTAATAGTATAAAGTCAAATTCTGTAAATTGAATTCCACTGAAATTGATCTCAGAACCGCAAAGATAATATTCAAGACTTGATTTGAGAAAAAGAAAAAAAAAAGGAAGGAGCAGCAGGTGCGGTAATTTCTTTTCCCTTTCTTAAATAAATAGTCTGTCACTACTTAGTTACAAAATAAGCCATAAAAATAATGCAAATAAATTTAAAAGTTTAGTGGAATTTTATAGGCGGTAGAGTTTTAAAATTCTCGACAAAATCAACAGAATATTATATATATATATATATATATATATATATTTTACATAGATAATCTATTCTATTTGGGGGACGGGACCTCAGGTCTCAGAAAAGAGATGCCTTATCACTAAGCCACCTCTTGGGCTTATCAACAGAATATTATATTGAGTTAGTACTAAGGGACACAATTAATGAAAATCATATTATTTCTTAATATTTAAATTTTAAGCTTGATTATTAAAAAAAGTGATTGTCCATCAATTGCAATTCATCTACAATTAAAAAATATGTGTTGTTTATTTCAAAAGATGGGAATCCAACATTGTTTGAAAAATAAAGTTTTGATGGGTTTATATAAAGTGTAACTTAATATTGGGCTAGCAAAGTAATAAGGGAGAGAGAGTGGGCTTGAATGCACATGAGATAATTGGCCCATCCTCTTGGAGAGGCCTTTATATATCTAAGATCAGATGGGGGAGGATATATTGCTTCCAAATTTATAGTGCAGTGACGTAGTAAAGCTAAAGCAAATTCCCTACAATAGACTAGATACTTCGATTATTATTCTTGTTTAGATCCAATTATGTTATAAGCATAAAGTAAGGTTTGTTATTTGCAGCAAGCAACAAGTCCTAAAATTTGTAGAAAAAAAGGTTTTTTTTTATGCTATACATCTCAGTCTGCGGACTACAAAAAATAAAATAAAAAAAAACCAGATTTGTGTAGCGAACTGTAGTATTTCAAACACATTCTAAAAGTTGCGGAAAATTTTTGTTCTAAAAAAAATTTAGATATGTTGGGATATCAATCTAAGTCCCACATTGAAAAAATAAGGAAAAACAATCTTGAATATAAATATTCACCTAACTCTATTAGTATGAGGCCTTTTGAGAGGAGCCCAAAAACAAATCCGTGCAGGCTTTGCCCAAAGCAGACAATATAAAATTTTAAGTGGTGTTCACAGTCCCAACAAGACATAAATCCCATGTTTTCCCATGTGAAGCAGACAAGGACGGCATAGACAGATTTTTTGTTTCCAACTTTTTATCTTCATCCTCTTTTTTTTTTCCTCAGATATTGGGGGATGGGGGATAGGAGATATCTTCATCCTTTTCATCTTATTCTTCTCGTTTCTGTCTTATCTTCATGTTATTCTTTTTATCTTCTTCATCTTTTTGAATTATGGGAGTTATGATTTGTGGATTTTGAGAAATAATGCAATTTTGTTTGATTGCCAAGAAAAATCAGATCGAATTCTAGAAGTGTTTAAAAATATTTGGATATGAATTATGCTTTTATTTAGCTACATGGGCAGGGAAAAGTGAGGATCAAATCTTGGACGCTCATGTAAGGAGGGGAAGTCATATACCACTTGAGCCAATTTAATCCTCTACCTAGATTTGGATCATGTTTTAGTTTAATTAGTTCTCTAACATAAAATTTGATTTGCAAGTTGAGTTGGATTATGTTTTATTATGTTATTTAGACTTAGTAACGTAATACAGTAACATTTTTTTGGATTTTATTGATTTTTATGCCATATTATTAGATTTTGCATTTAGAATTATGGATTTTATTATGTGGTGATTTTGTCTTAGTGTTGTCATACCATCTCAGCAAGCTAGGCAGTATAGCAATTTTATTGTACAATTACTCAGAATTGAAGAGAGATTAACCATAACCATGCAATGAAGTAAGTGTATGACTATGTAGGCCATGAAAATTCAAACCAACACCATACTACACCATGAATGATATTTTGCATTGCAGTATGTAAACTTTTAAATTAATTCTAATGCCATCAAGAGATAAAACCTATGAATTGAAGGTACTAAAATTGATTTACAGCTTAAGACGTTAAGATAAGAAACTTATAATGAATGTTAAAAACTTTGAGATGAACTTATTTTATTATTTTCACAATTACAATTGTGAAGATGCAGTTAGCATCTAACATCCGTTTCAGGTTGCAATTTAAGACAAAGTTTTGTTCAATTCTCTTAATGACACATTATTTTCTTTCTCTAATAGATCAGATTCAAAAACTGGTGGTGGTGGAACACACTTACAAATACCGTCCGTACAATAACACCAATTAGGCGGTGGGCAATACTCTTGAGAACATATCGGACTATATAGACAATCTTGCACTGTATTACATGTATAAATTATCGGCCCTTGTGCTTTCACCTCATCCTGCGAATCTGAAGCATTTGTTCCATTATTAAATTTAGTACTACATTTATTTTGAGAAAACACCAAATATACAAAAAAAAAAAATGTTTATAAGAAGATGGAGGGAGAGAGTACTAACCCTTACTACTCAGCCAAAAAATTGCAAAGAAGGCGAACTTAATGAGTGTAGAAATCTTCATAATAGACAGTGGATATTTCCAACTTTCTCTGCTTCTATGGCATAAGATGTAATAGATGATATAATATATATAGATATAGATGCATTAAATGAGGGGATATTTACCAACTATATATTTCCAATGGTTATGTTGATTGCAGCTGATGTGTCGATTTAAATACAAGATTTGAATAATTACGTGACTATCTGTTTATTTTTAGAATTTAACTTATAAAAAACTATCCATAATGCAATATTTCAATTTTCCATTGTTTATCTTTTTAGGGTCCATAATTTAATGGATGATCAATCACATAACAATTTTAATATGGACAATGTCTAACAGATCCTTAAAAAATAGATGGCCTGCTAAACATTGTCTATTGACAAGTGAGCTAACCGGTTAAATAAACATTAGTATTGGATATAGTTTTTTTAAAATTATTTTTATTTTTCTGATGTGTCCATCAAATGGAAGAAATTCAGTATTGCATTGGAGATAAGCTTAGTGATCTAGGGACATTTTTAATTTAATAAAAAATGAGAGAAAAGTTTAAATGGTTTTTTCATATGTAGGAGTAATTCCTTTTTTTTTATATACTCAGTTAGATAATTCATGCGAATCTTTGTACATTTTTTTTAACATGAAATACTTATAATATATTAATTAAAATAAATATCAACCAGAATATATAAAAAGCTTTTTCTACCTTTCTTTTTTTCTTTTTACTCTACTCTACTTGAGGGATTTGGGGAAGGGGAATTGACAAGCCTCGAACCTAGGATCTCAGGTCCCAGGAAAGAAATCCTGTTTTATTGGTAAATCTAAGATACATTTGTTTACCACCAAATCATACGTTAAATTTGGTAGATGGTCCATTATCTTTCATGTATATATATATATATATATATATAACTTTCGAATTTGAATATATTGAGTTGGCATCAACAATATACGTTAGTATATTGGTAAATCTAAGATGCATTTTCTTACCACTAAACTATACATTAACATGTATACATACATGAAAAATCTGACATCGGATAATAATTGATCGATATGATATGATATATAATTTAAAGCACTAACCATTTTAGGCTATTAAGATTTGGGCTTAAGTAATTGACAATATAAATTAAGTGGACTATTTTAGAAGCTTGTGTGACTAAAATGAGGTCTAATTGCAAGCATGTCATAACCCTGGATCTGGTCGTCTCAATTTCACTTCTAATATGTTAAATTTGGTAGACGGTTATATATATATATATATATATATATTTACTTATTTGGCTCAAACTTTGAATTTAAAGATATTGAGTTGGCAATTAATTTTTTTAATAGTAAATTAAAATTTTTTAGTTAAATTATAAGAGAATTCAAACCCTTAACTTTAGATTAGGAAGGTGCATTACTCTAACTAATTGTGTTAGAAGTAATTTACAAGTTGGCAATCAATTTAATATGTTCATTTCCTTAATTAGTGTAGTTTTCTTAAAGAGCAGTAAAAGAGAATCTATTTTATATATAAAAAGCAAAACCAAAAATTTTAAAAAGATAATAACATGAAAATTGTTAAATAAGTAATTTGGCATTTAGTTCATTAATATAATTCTTATTAGGAAAGTTTATTCTAATTAATTATCTGATTTTAATCTAATAAAAGCATTCACATAAAAAAAAGGCAAGTTAATTTTTAAAATTAAAAATATCTTCATTAAATAGGAAACAAA
>CATIWJ010067886.1:0-11812 GCA_949640765.1 Croton laevigatus | reverse complement strand
CACATTAAACCCAATATCCCAAAATCGATCTTCACTTACAGGTAGAAAGAAGAAGGCTTCGTGTTGCGGATTTTCGGCTATTGAATTTTTTGTTAAAGCCGTGAAGATTCCAATTTGGGAGCTACCAGATCGTGAGGAACTAAGTCTGACGGAGATAAATGAAAACAGAGAGATGATGAGTGGAAATTAGGTGGTTGCCGGCGGTGTTGGTGGAGCTGTGGCCTTCGAATCGAGAAGGAAAGGAAGCGCCGGAAGTGGAAAGAGAAAGCTAGAGAAGCTTGCTCGTCTGCGACGCAAGTGATATAGCAGTAGAAAAAATAGAGAACTTGGTGGTGATGAGATACAATATAGATTTCTACAAAATTTCAAGTTATTTAGCAAAGGAAGCGTGGGTTGTTGGTTGAATTAGAGATCCATTATCAAGAAATGGAAGCTAGAAGAGATGAAGAGATGCGAGCATAAGGAGAGAATGAGAATAGATGAAAAGAGAGGCGGCGGTAGTGTATTAGGATTAGACTTTTAGGGTTACTTTATATAGTGTTAGAATAAAATAGTGTAGTTTTATAATATAGGTTCGGTTTTTGGTTCGGTTTTCAGACAGTAAAAACCGAAGACCGAACCGAAAAGTTTGGTTTTATATTTTCAAAACCGATAACCGAACCGAACACTTCGGTTAACCGATTTTCGGTTCAGTTTCAGTTCGGTTATGGTTCGATTTTCGGTTTTATTTGCCCACCCCTATGTCTTATATTTGTGACAGATTCTAATTTAAGAGAAAATAGAACTACCATTGCACATTAAAGGGGGAAAAAATGTGAGCATATTGGATGTAATGAAGAAGGGTATCATGGTAATTGAAATAGACATATAAATACACTAGTAATATTCTGATGAAAGAATTACGATAAGATCCCTAGATTTTACACTAATATAGGATTTGGTTTTGAGTTTTGACAAATATAAACTAGGCCCTTATGTTTTTGCTCTATTATATTTTAAGGTTCTTATATTTGTTTTTTCCCTTCAATTTATTTGTTAGTTTGGTTTGAAACATTACAGTTTGATCATTCTATCAAAGAACAAAGATGATCAAATTTTATTTTGGTACTTCCAACTTATAAAAAGGATGCACTTTAATCCATCTCAGGCCACCAAGTACCAATCAACATCATTACCATTGTTCGCTTGACACTACTATAGTAAAGTCCAGCAAATCCAACATCGTCTGTTCCAAGTGGCTGCATATTAATGCAAAAGCCATCACACCTTTAAACAGTTTCTTCCAACCAGTCACATCCACGTCTATCTCTTCTGACCAAATCAGAACTACTCTCCCAAACCGTTAGCTAAGTAAAAGACGTAAAGTTTAGTCTTTTTTAGAAAAGCAACACCAAGGTGATGACTGTGTGATAAAAATATTAGGCTGAATGCATAGTTTGGCCCAATGTTTCACTCCGAAATTAGTTAACCCCTAAACGTTGCGAGTGACTACTTTTCTCCTTGAAACTGGCAAAACGTATACATTCTGCTCGTTGTCTATATTGAGTTTGATGTGTGAATTGCACGCTATATGTTTTTTTTTTTGCAAAATGATGCCTAGAAATTTACCAAAATGGTGTCTATTCTTCTTCTTTTCACTGATGCACAGTAAATGCCGCTAGACCGCTGACGACTGATTGGTGGCTGATAACCTAAAATTTGCCGAAAATCACATCTAAACACACTCTCAGAATCACCTCACTACTGACATCACAAAACAAATCTTAAGAATTCACACCACAAATGTATTCTAGCCAAAGTAACACTAAACATATCTGATTCCTTGTCTGAAAACTATTTTGTCAGAAATGGCAATTAAATGACACAACATATACACCAGATTGAAGGTCTTGACATGGAAATTCAAAATATACCTTCAAACTTATTGGACTATGACTGGAAGATGGTGAAAAATTCGTTGGTAGTTCAAATGTTGGGTTGAAGATATTTTTTGTGTTATTTACAAATAATCCTTCAAACTTTATTAGTTTTTCAGTTTAATTTCTTTTGGACAAAAATGAGAAAATATGTACTAAAAGTTTCACAATAGAAATTTTATTATTTTACATTATCACCAATCATATGCTAATAAGCCTCTGTTGTTCACTTTTTGAAATTTAATGGGGCAAATGATTAAATTATATCCATTTTAGTAATTTCGTGGAGCAAAGCAGTCACTTATAAACGTTTTAGAGCTAATTATTTTTTTAAGAGACAAACTATGTATTCAATAAAAATATTGTGATCTTGAGTATGCTTAAGGCTTTATTCCACACACATTTTATTACATACGATATTTAAAATTGACCTTCCTATTTAATACTCCCTTTGTTTCATTTATATAGGCAATATTCCTTTCTGTATGCTTATTAAGAAAATTACTTTTATTTCATTCTAACCTCAAAATATTCATTTCCATCTAATCATTACATCCTACAATAAAAAAAATATATCTCTCTATCTAATCATTACACATCACAATAAAAAAATTACATAAACACACATAATGTGACTAAAAAGATAAAATAAAATAATATTCACATTCCAATTAGAAAGAATGAAAAAGTTAAGCAGGCTCTTTTTCTCTTAGAAAAGAAAGAAGTTGGCGGGAGAGATCATTTTCCACCAAAAATATAACGAGCCCTACTGAATATTAAGAATAGTTAACAAGTAAACAAAGCTAAGTACTAGTATTTTCATGGAAGAATGTGATATTGGACGAATGGACTCAATCCAATAAAATATGGGATAAGTCCAATTAAATGATGATAATTTGCCTTCCACTATTGAAGTTGATTCTAATGTTGTGAAGAAAGTAGCAATTGATGCTAATAATCTAATTAGACAGCTTTTACCAGAATGATGATATTCATCTATGGATTATTTTTGTGTTTTGTGATAAGTTAATCATATCACGACTCAAAACTCTTAAAGTCAAAACATAAAGGAACTTGAGTATGGAAATTGAAATAAAACGTTATTAGTGAATTATTTAAATATTATATTGGTAGATTTAAGAGCAAAATAATTAACGATGAATTTCAAGTTCAAATTAAAGATGTAAAATTAAGGCTAAAAATAATAATAATAAAAAAATAAATATTTGATTTATTTATACATGAAGATAATTAAGAAAAAAGAATTTAAGGAAGGTTAAAAATAAAATAAAACATGCGTTATGATTACGTTAACGATTCGTTAAGAATTCGCTAAGAGAATAAATACTGGTATTAATTAATATTTAGAAAGAGTATGGATATTATTATTGGTAATAATAAAGTAAAATTTTAAATTAAGTATAAATTTCAATACAGGTGAATTAAATACCAATTTAAAAGATAAATTAAGGATAAATATTAATTTATGGGATTAAATAAGAAATTGATATTATAATAATAATAATAATAACAATTGATGAAAAAGAAAAAGAAAGAAAAGAAGGAAAAGAGGGAAAAACATGGAAATTGGAAAAGAAGAGGAAAAAAAATGAAAAATGAAGGAAAAATAGACACAAGCAAAAAGGAAACAGAGGAAAAAAATGGAAGAGGAAAGAGAAAATATGTTCCAACAGCCATAGCTTCGTCACCGCCGCTCCGATCGCTATTACTTGCTCGCCGTCACGAAGCTCCCTTCCCGACGAGTTTGACGGTGTAGGTACCATTTGTGAGGAACCGTCGAAGCAAGCCATACTCGTGGCCTAAAGTGGATGTTCACTATTCATATTACTATTTACTGTCACCTTCAACTACATTTTTCGATGCCTTCCAGTGGTCGGACGACGGAAGTAAGGACATTTTTGGACTCCTCTCTTTAAGGGCTTTCTATTGATGTAAGATTCATCACCGGAAAACACGGTTTTCGGTGACCGAAGAAGAACGCCACCTTATTTTTCGGCGTAGATTTCCGCCGCTCCGGTGGTCGGATGACAATTCTGAGGGCTGATCTGGAATCCTTGTGATGAGAGCTTTCCGGTAGTGGTCTCCTTTTTCCCGATCTATAGCTGGAATGAAAGTCGTGTAAAAATTGCAATTTGAATTTTTACATTTTCCAACCACTTCTAGCGGTTTTCCGTTCGAAACAGAGTAAGATATGTGAACCTCTTCTCCTTAGCTTCATTTTCATGTAAAGTTTGCGTTGATTAATTGAGTTGCTCACCGGGGGGATTTTCCGGTCAACGATCGATCGATTTTTGTGATTTTTCGGTAATTCTGTGTTTGATCCGTTGCGTTTATTTGCATATTTGGATTTCTTGCAGAGAGACGAAGCTATCGGTGTGCTTAAATTTGAAATCCGGCAAGAATTGCTGATTTCGGTGACTGGCAGCTATGTTCCGGCGACCAGAATATTCCTTCTCCGAACGAAAATTTTGACAGTATCTAGTCTGCATCATTTCGACGTGCTAAGTCCGATTTTGAAATTGGTTTTGTAATCCGAGGACCCGAACTATGAGAAAATGTAAATTTGACAAAATTGATAATTGGAATTTAGATTATTAATATTTTTAAGTTGAAATCGAATTTAATTGGAGTTAAATTATAAACATGACTAAAAATAAATATTGATATCGGACAAAAATAGATATAGAAATGAGGTAGAAATATTAACGACGGATTTATTAGACTGAATGTTGCTTAATATTGTTATTAAATTAACAGTAAAAGAAATTAATTAAGGACCCTAAGATATTACCTTTTGAAACAAACTAAAAGGGAACATGATATATAATTAGACAATAGTAGTGTTGATTATGAAATCATTTTATTGTGATTAGTGAAAGGACATAGGACAATCCGAGAAGAATTATGAAGGTAGAATTGCGAGGAAATTGAAAGGATTAACCCATAAGACCTTATCTGCGGACTCTGCCAGGTTCAATACTTTATAGTATTTGAACTAAATCTTTTATTTTTAAATGTATATTTTAAATGAGCATTGTTTTACTGAATTATGGATAAATGCTTTATTAGGTAGTTGAACGTGTGTTATAGTCGGATTATATACTTTGGTTGTATTTTTAATACCGACGAGGTAGTCGCAAACGTGATGTACCTGCGAGGTGGAGATAAAATGTTTACGGAAATATATTTAAATGATTTCTTTTATGATTTGATATTTGAGCAATATAGAGCATGAGTTTTGTGTAAAGACAAATGATTATTATAATGATTTGGCATTTCAGAGAAAGTATGAAAAACAGAATTATGCTATTGAATATATGATTGAGTTATAAAATGGAAACTGAGTTGAATACAACGATTGATAAATATTTGATCAAAAGAAACGAAATATATTTATATACTCTACCTGGTTAGTGGAACCTAGTGGTAAGTATATGTCGACATATATCCTGTACAGGTGATACAATGAAATGTGATAATGAAATGAAATGAAATGAGAATTACCTAGGCATAACTACGCGTTATGGCTCAGAAAATGGAATACGGGCATACCAGAGGAGTGTGGCCCCAATGAAAAAAAAAGGGCGTATCAGAGGAATATGACTGACATAAACAGCCTTTGGTCTTATCCTCGGAATCCAACTGAACCAATAGAGAAAAGGTTTGAAACTGATGAAATAAGAATATGAATTGTATAATTGAATTTCTGATTTGATGGTTGCTCAATGCATTTATATTTATTATTTTCTCAAAGGCATGAAATGAATTTTGTCAACTGCAGTTAAAGACTGTTGTCTTATAAGTTGATTTGTAAAATGCTTTTGGCAAGCAAATTATATTTATTGTATCCACTAAGCATGGAGTTGCTTAGCGCGTTATTTTTGTAACTCGCAGGTCCACAGCTAGAAGAATCTGATTGTCAGCAATTTCTTAGTCAGCTCCCAGAAGACATATATTGGTGTAAACTCCTGTTTATCATAGATTGGCATGTACTAGTTATATTAGGACTTAAATCATATATGTAATTATTTTTTAGTGTAAATAGAGGTACTTAAGCGAAATAATAGTAGTACTTGATGTATAAATTAGAATATTAAAATATTTGAACACATGTTTAGTTGTTATTCAATATAAAAAAACAACTTGAGGTGATTCTTAATGTTTCACATTTAAGCATACGTGTAAGTGGTGTTTAGAGAGCGCGTGACACTTCAGTCTGACTTATTCATAAGTCGGATTTGGGGTGTTACAAATCATTTAGACTATGGCATCTTTTTGACTTAGGTCACTATTATGTCAAAATGTGACCTTTTTTTTATGTAGCGTGGACAAGTTAATTATTTTTATATAGGGTATTATTATGTACATATGTGGTCTTATTTTTGTATAGGTTATGGTTTTTAGAAAAAAATGAAACTTTTATTATAATATAATTATGCCACTATTTAAATGAAAATGGGATAATATGTTGATCAAAATGAGGATTATATTTTTTTTATTATGTGACCAATTTTACATATTTTATGGTCACTATTATATAAGTATGTGGCCCATTTTATGATATAGGTTCTTTTTATGTAAATATGTGGCCTGTTTTTTTAAGAGTAGGTGCTTAATGAAAATGGAACACTCTTGTGATAATTAAATAAAGTTTTTGAATAATTACTCGTGATGATTAAATAAACTTGTTAAATAATTACTCGCTAAAATATTAGATCAAGTTTAATTATCCATAAAATAGTGATCATGCACTTAAGATCAATAGAGATTCTCAATTAAGCATACAGATTTAAGCAAGTTTTTGAATGGATACAATCTTGTGATAATCAATAGAATTGTTAGAGAATCACTCACTAAAATACAAGATCAAGTTTAATAATCCATAAAATCATATGATCATGCATTTAAGAGCAACAGAGATTTTCAATTAAGTTAATGAATTTAAGCAAGTATTTGAATAAAAATGGATACAACTTGTGATAATCAATGGAATTGTTGAAGAATTACTCACTAAAATATTAGATCAAGTTTAATTATCCATGAAATCATGCACTTAATATCAATAAAGATTTTCAATTAAATTAATGGATTTAAGCTAGATGTGTCAAAAGCTGACACGACCTGCTAACCCGACACGAATCCGAACTGTTAATAGAGGGTTAGAGTTGAGATTTTCAACCTGTTTAATTAAATGGGTCAACACAAACCCAACCTGAAAATAAATGGGTTAGGTTCAGGTTGAAAAACTCAACCCGCAGATCGACCTGTGTAACCTGTTTACTGTTCATAATAATAATAATAATTGTTATTATTATTATTTTATATTTCGTATATACATAAAATTAGTTTTGTTAAAAACAATATATATAAAATTAAGCTTTAATATTGAAATCAGGTTACATGGGTTAAATGGGTTAGGGTCAACCTGAAATTAGCAGGTTAAATGGGTTTCAGATTGACCTGTTTAACCCGTTTATCTTTAAAAAAAAAGTTTAAACAAATCAGGTCGACTTGTTTGGCCTGTTTATTAAACAGATCAGGTTAGAGTTGAGCTTTCTGACCTGTTTATCTAAACATATCATGTTAGGGTTGAGGGGTTTTTAACCCGAACCTGCTTGACATGAACACGAACCCAACATGATATGACACGACCTGTTTGACACCCTTAATTTAAGCAAATATTTGAATGAAAATGGATACAATCTTATGATAATCAATGAAATTATTAAAGAATTACTCACTAAAACACTAAATCAAGTTCAATTATCTATAATCATGATCATGCACCTAAGATCAATAGATATTCTCAATTATATTGATGGATTTAAGCAAGTGTTTGAATAAAATGGATACAATATTGTGATAATCAATTAAATTGTTGAAGAATTACTCACTAAAAATAAAGATCAAGTTTAATTATCCATAAAATCATTTGATCATGTACTTAAGATCAATAGAGATTGTAAATTTATGGATTTAAGCAAGTATTTCAATGAAAATGGAAACACTTTTGTGATAATCAATGGAATTGTTGAAGAATTACAAACATATACATACACAATTGTGGCATATTTTTCTGTTATATGGCCTTTTCTTAATTATTTTTTTTAGGTCACTAATTTATAAATTTGTGGTCTAATATTAGAATATGTCATATATCCATGAACATAAAGTTCTCAATAAGTGACTAGTTTTTCTTTAAAAAGAAAATTAATTTGTGCATACTAGATTACCAAAAAATGAAAAATAATGACCAGTTTATATAAGGTGCCTATAAAATATCATTGCCTGTTAATGTTGCCGGCTAATTGAAGTAATTATCATCTTATTTTTAATTTCTCACCTTTAATTAGTTCCTAGTTTTTATCTATAGGGCACAGTTTTATTATTCCGAGTATTTGATGGAAAATGTGTCAAATTCAATTCATATAAGAAAAGTCAGACAATAACAGACAGCTATTACATCACTGTCAATTCTGTCACTATTTGTTCCCACTAATTAAAAATTACCCATTATTTAATTCAATCCAACTATTAAATCAATGACATTTTAGTTTTTTTACAAACTTTTTATCCACTCAAAACTTATTGAAGTCCAAAAAGTGACTTATCCTGAGAAGTGACGGTTGAGAATTATTTATAATAAAATTTAAGCGATACCACGTATGTGATAAGTAACCCAAAATGACGAGATTGATATAGGCCTGATACGGAAGATCGTGGCGTAACTCACCGGAAAGGTAAGTGGCCCAATTGTTGAGGCCGTTGGCCTATGTCTTGAAATCGTTACTCCAAAAAATAGGTCAAACTCTTATCTCAAAAAGTACGAAGGCTTATCCTTACCATTTTAAAATTTTTTTTGTATATATAAATAAAATGGCCAAAGTAGAAAGTTTGTTTAAATAAATGAAACGGAGGAGTAGTGTTTTACAAATTTTTATGAATTGTCAAGACTGAAATTATTATTATTTTTTTTGGTGCGTTGAGAACCGATTGATGTCCTACCCAATGGATCGATGACGGACACAGCTAAACCTAGGATTTTTTTTTTCAGGAAAAAAAAAGATAAAAGACAAAAAGGGGAATACGTGTATGAAAATGTAGGGTAGGGTGGGGATATATATATAAAAAAGAAAAGATATGAATTTGATAATCATTTTAATTATTAAAAAGAGAGAAAAAGCGTGGCGCGAATTTAGATGGAAGAGGGAAGTGCATGAATGTAACACGTCACCTCTTCTCTCATTTTCTCACAAACCTTCCTTTTTACATCTCCCACCTCTCTTCTTTATTATCCTTTCCTTTTCTTTTTCTACCATTTCTCTTTTATTATTTATAACTTCAAAAGTAATATCTGTCCATCAAATTTTTAGCAAAACCACACTACTGCCTAAAGGTGTGACTGAGACCCAAATCCAACCTTGCGAGCCATAGAGTAGAGGTTGAATCTTTGATAAATTGTTGAATGCTTATGAACCGAATCAAACCGTAACGATAAGTAGCAGACCACACTCCTACCTGCCTAAAGGTAATCAGAGCCCAATCGAACCTTCAATCTTGTGAAACATATAGGTTAAATTATAAACCAATTAATAACCATAGTTCTAGAGACCAATTCAAATTTTGGATTTTTTTAACTAGGAATCAACACTTTGCCGACTCACACTAAAATTATTTGAACCATGTAAATAGAGGGTCGAATCGCTCATGAACTACAGTCAAACAGTGGGAATCACCTTTAAACCGAAATGATGCCAAACTACTCCTAATTGACAATTCACAAACCGTCTTAAAATCATTCCACCACCATTGTTCAGTTCGTAGCCCTGAACCCCCGTGAACACCACTCCAATTGTTTAAATGAAATGGACAAAATTTCCATTTCAGCACTCAAAAAAATGGAAAAATTTCCATTTTAAAGAAAAATTGCAATTTTTGAAATAATGAATAAAATTAAATAAAAAACGAAGGACATCTTTTTTTAAAAATTTCATATTGAACAATAATTATTCAAAATTTGTAATTATTATTGTTATTGATGAAACCCAAGTGGCAATATAATTTATATAATCCAACAAACAAATAGAATAAAGTTCTATTAATGTGAAAAATAAATAAAAAATTCATAATTGCAAATGAATGAAAATTCATTTTGAGTTTGTATTTTATTTATATTCATTCATATTATAAATAAATAAATGATTTGTTTTTTTTATAAAAATGATAAATAAATGTACAAGTGCTTCACATGAGATGTTTTTTGGGTTAGTTTAATGGGGTCTAAAAAGAGAAATATGTAAAAAATAAATAAATAAAAGAGTTAGGACACGTGTGTGTTTGTCCAATATTTTCCCCATATTCTTTTCTTTTCTTTGTTTAGAACTCTGTTCATCTCTGCCAACCTCCCTTTCTCCTATGCTGTTGTATTGTAAGGGAAAGCAAGCACCAACTGCTTCAACTCTTGCATCCTTAAATTTCATTCTTCTTTGCATTACTATTATTGAAATAAATTTACTAAATTAGTATTATTTATTTTGGAGCAAAGCAATTGCTGGAAAGTGATTGTGGAGATTGATTATTGGTAGCAGTGTATTTGGATTAATTTTTGAAAGATACATATGAGATGATGAGGTGGTGAGTTTGGTTTTGTCTTTTAACTTAAGGTAGTTGAAAGTGGTTAAGTAATAGAAAGTAATAGAAGAGAAAAAAGAAATCTAAAATTTCAATTCAAGAGGTTCTGATTATTTCCCTTTGAAATAGGGAAGCTGGATTTAGGTTTTCTGGTCTTTTCTTTTTGAATTCCTTCTTTTTCATGACTCTTTATTTGCTTTTCTAATTCTTATAATTTCTCATTCCGTCTATCTTCTTATTACCATTAAAAGGATCAAAAGGTGGGCTTGCTGTTTATGTCTCTTTCTGGTTGATGTGGCAAGAAAATTACTCAATCTGAGATTAACTTCTAGAATCTAGACACTTCTGTTTCTAGCATTTAATTCATTCATTGTATTTCTTGGTTCCTTTGAAACCCATATATTAGAAATTTTAAGTCCATTCGTAAACCATCATTTTTGCTGCCCTAATCTAATTTTTATTGCGTTCCTTCAATTTCTTGTCATAGGCTTCAAAATCTTTCTTGTACATAAAAAAAACCCATTTGGGAGAACCAAAGTTACAGTTTTTAGTTTTGTTCTTTTGGGGGTTAGATTAAGATTATTGCTAGAAATCTGTAACAAAAATGAATTCAGTAGAGGAGATATCTTCAGCGGTTGCTGTTCCATTTAGCTTAGACAAAATGATCTGCAATAAGCCATCTGTAACATCCCATATGGAAATTTCTGGGCTTAAGCGGTTTGCAGATAAAGCAACTCTGGTTTCAAATCCCACAAGGAAAGCAAATTTGTCTTCTGACCCAGTAGTCTCTGGGGATGTGAGTTGTAGGGAATCAATTAATAGGCAAAACGGGAACAGGGGCTATGAGTTAAGATCATTAGTTGATGACCAATTAGTCAAAAATATATGTTCTCAATCAATGTTTACTAGTAGTGTGAATGGTAGAGAGGAAATGTTGGGTTTGGATGCTAGTTCCATTAGGAATCTTGAAATGATTGCTAAACCCTGTATTAGGGAAACTAATGTGGGATCAGAGGTTCTAGATGACATAGTCTCCGCCGCAGTGGGTTTTAGCGGCGGCGAGGATGGATATAGATCCCATCTGGAAGAAAAAAGCAACACCTTGATAACAAATGCTAGCATCTTTGAATTGAATAACACACCTCTTTGGGGATTTACATCTATATGTGGAAGGAGACCGGAGATGGAAGATGCTTTTGCTGCCGTTCCTCGGATTTTGCAAGTTCCTACTCAAATGATAATGG
>CATIWJ010067864.1:0-11335 GCA_949640765.1 Croton laevigatus | reverse complement strand
TTTTTTTTATGATTTTCTTTAAATAATATTATTTTTTATGATTTTCTTTAAATAATATTATTTTTTATGATTACGAAAAATAAAATTTCGAGTTAACATTCTAATAGTTAGGACAGAGCCAATATGTCCGAGCTTCGCTACCGGCACAAAGTGGAAATGTAACATCAAAACAAAATTATTATTAGTGTTCAACATAACAGTAACTCGAAAATTAAGGTATAATATATTTTTATTTTATAAAGCATAAGTCAATTAATCTTTACAATAATTTCACTTTTATTAGGTTTGAATAATAAGTGGAGGGTTCAAATATATTACTTTTGTCTTTTTCAATTCTTTATATTTTATTTTCATCGATACTAAAAAAATTAGCTGTTAACAAATATTAAGTAAGAAATAATAATAAAAAATTATTAATTTTTTATAAAATTTATTATAAAAAATGTAAATAATTGAAAAATACACACATTAAAAATATAAAAAATACAAAACTAATATATTATAATTTCATTTTTATTGGATTACAGTAATAATTTTAAGGTAAGTTATATATATATATATATATATATATATATATATATATATATATATATATAAAAGAAATTTAAATAATAAATTAATGTAAATTATAAAATAGTAGAGGAGTTAAATATAGATTATATAAGTTTCAAACTTGTATGGGTATAAATACTTTTTAAGCCATCTCTTTTCTCTTGACACGTATGGAGAATAGTTAAGTTAGACACGATCAACATAAAGTAGATATGGACTCGGACATTTTGTGGAGTAATAAAAAAAAAAGTATAGTTTATATAAACTAACCATGCAATGGATAATGTTTCTAATTGTTTATATTTATACATAAAGGAAATTAATATTAATGCATGTGAAATTATGGAAAAAACTGTGCGTTTTGGTTACTCTTTTAGTGTATATAAACATATATGTTTATAGCCCGCGTAATTTTTTTATTTTATTTGAGCAATATAATATTTTGATTTTGATTCTTTTTTTCTAATAATGGTTCTAATAGTTTCAATTCGCTTAATAAAGTAGTGCCAATTAATATTTGAAAACCAAAATTTTTTAGTTAATATTGTTAAATCAATAGAATAAATATAAGTTTGAATATGCTGTATAGAAACTACTACAATACCAAAAATAATAATTTTTTCCAACATTTAATTATACCAGAAGATGGGTGTAGGAGTTTATTTTCTGACTTTGGGAAACGGTGTGTTTCTGTTCCCTTTTTAATATATATATATAATATAATGTCTTCAAAGTTGAACCAAATTTTCAAATTTTTTTTTCAATTTGGACGCCAATTTTGAGTCATGATGCAATTATAACAAAATTTAGGGTTTAATGCATAATTATTTCAAAGCTCAAAATATGATGCACTCGTAAGAAATTGCAAATTTCACAGTGCTGACAAATAATTAACCGGTTGTGTAGTATCTTATACTAAACTAACTTTTTTTTTTTAATATTTTTTTCTAAAAAATGGAATATAAATTATTTTCCAAAAATAAAAGTATGGAAAAATAAATAGATAGTGTTGAAAATTCATTCATTTTATTTATGGACAAAACATTAATAAACATAAAATTCTTATATACTTGTTGTAAATTATAATTAATTTTTTTCCATAAAAAATAATTATTTAAATTTTGACATACAATTTTCTTTTATATATTATCTCATAAAATATAACAATTCCTTTTAGAGCATCCATGATGGTGCTCAATCTTATCTCGTAGCAATCCATGTATAAAATGAGATTGAGAATCATTGGATGATAAGATGAGATTATACTTAACTAGATGAAATTTAAAAAATGAAATAAGATTTAAAATACTATTCAAACATTTAATAACAATTATTTTTTAATTTTATAATATTTTATATGATTAAATTAATGATATTTACTTTTGTTTTATTAATATCTTAAGACCAGTAAATAAGATAAAATTGAGATATAACAAAATTTTAATTATCTAACAATTTTATTTTAGCGTATATAATAACATACTTCTTAAAAATATGACCCACAAAATGAGATTTAGTAACTCAGCCATTGTTGATGTTCTTCGACTATTTAAAAATAAAATAGTATTTGGTTCAAAATCAATTTAAATATTATGTGATTTAATTTAACCACAAAAATAAAATGTCAAAAAAAAAATTGCAAGTGGAGCCAGTGGTGAGAAAGAATCATGTGAGTAGAGAGAAAGGCAGCGTTCACGTGAACTAGCATGTGTGGTTTACACGTGGACCCATATGCACCCACGCGTGTCATCTTGTTTCTTTATTTACAGGCATCCTATCCTTTCCAATCATTGGATCCGCATTTTTTTATAGTATATATTTACATTTATTATCTTGTTGCATACATAACTAATTAAAATAAATTTATAAATACTCTCATATTATGTCTAATAATTTTTTTTTTTTTTTTCACATTGGAAGTTCTTATATATTCATATTAAGAGTTAATATCCATCGTGCACTTGCATTGCTTATTAAGACATCATATGACGCATCAACATCACATTTTATAATTCATGGGCTCCGTCTTTACCAATGAATTAAATGATGTTGCCATCCACCATTTTTGCCAATATTTTTCACTTCATGTGCCACATTTCATTCAGTAAGCCAGTGTTTTGCTCTCAACGTTATTTGTTCCGACTTATTAACCTTTTGCTGCCATACTAGTTCATTTATGCTAACCCAAAGCATAAACAAAATAGGAAAACAGCTTACCACATTCTGGATTGGCCACTAAAATTATTTATATATGCTATCCGACAAGGAAATACAAAATGTTAATTTTATTCTTATTTCACATTGCATCATGGTTCGGACGATCGAGTAAATAGACAAACATGGTACCATTGACTGTGGTATTTATTTTGGGAAAAAGCAGAAGATGAGAGTGTTAAATAAGAGTGCACATGGGTTCGGTTGGGGGGCTTCGTTAAGCTGAATATTTCAGCTATGGATAATAATTTGTTTACTGTTGATATTACACTTGAAGAAGCTCGGGATACCTATTTTTAGCATGAATCTTAATTTTGCTCCTGGTCCAGATGGATTAAACCCAGCATTCTTTAAAAAATGTTGGCCTATTGTGGGGAATGATATAGTGGCAGCCTAAAACTCTTTTCTTTTTAGAGGTATGATTCTTGACTCTCTCGATGACACTTTTATTTGTCTTTTTCCTAAGAAGAGTTGTACTGAGCTGATGTCTGATTTTAGGCCTATCTCCCTTTGCAATGTGCTTTATAAAAATTTGTCTAAAATCCTAGCTAATAGATTGAAATTGGTTTTACCCAAAATTATTTCTCTTAACCAATCTGCATTTATTCCGAAAAGATTGATTACATATAACATTTTGGTTTCTTTTGAGATGCTTCATAATTTGAAAGAACCAAACAAAAGCAAAATGGGTAGTTGTGCTCTTAAAATTGACATTAGTAAGGTCTACAACAGGGTTAGTTGGAAGTTCCGATATAGCATGATGGCTAAAATGGGTTTTTCTTGCTAATAGATTGACTCTATGCAAATGTATAGAGTTTTTGTTATTTGGTTTTGGTTAATGGTAACCATATAGATCACATTTTACTGAGAAGAGGCCTTAAGCAATGGGATCTTATTCCCCTTGTTCTTAATTTGTGCAAAGGGGTTGTTGGTTCTATTTTATGAGGCTGGGAGACGTAGTAGATTGCATGGTCTTTCTGCAGGTATGGGTTGTCCAAAAATCTCTCACCTATTATTTGCGGATGATTCTGTTTTCTTCTTTAAGGCTACAACTATAGAAGCTAATAGAGTAAATGAGATTTTACAAGAGTACAAAAATGCTTCTAAGCAAGAAGTTAATTTCCAAAAAACAACTCTCTTTTTTAGTCAGAATACTCATGTTGACCTTAAAAACTGCTATTCAATCCTCTTTGGTTCGTTTGAGTGCAGCATTTATTTGGGACTACCTATCCTTATTGGGAGATCTAAAAAGGAAGTTTTCAACTTTATGAAAGATAGAATGTGGAATCGCGTTCATAGCTGGTCAAATAGATTTTTATCGCGAGCTAGTAAAGAAGTGCTTCTCAAGTTAATTTGTCAAGCAATTCTCATGTTTTGCATGAGTTTGTTTGAAATGCCGTTGGGAATTTGTGACGAGTTGCAATATACGATGAATAGTTTCTGGTAAGGTATGAAAAATGATGGTAGTAGGCGTTTACATTGGTTGTCGTGGGAGAGGATGTGTGGGATAGGGTATGACATTTTAAGATCTTCACTACTTTTGAACCTTGCTATGTTAGGTGAACAAATTGGGAGGCTTATTAAAGCAACCAACTCCCTTTTCTTTCGTATTTTCAAAGCCAAATATTTTCTCAATGAAAGTTTTCTTGAAGTAGAAACAGGTAATAACCCTAGTTTTGTATGGAAATGGATTTTATCTTCTAGAAGTATGGTTAAGCAAGGTCTTCATTGGAGGGTGGGTGATGGTGCTCTTATTAATGTTGTTAATGATCCTCGGCTCCTCCCTTGTACTAGATCCTCTATGGTAGAGGACGATGAGGGTTTTATAGATAGTAATGTGATGGCTAAAGATTTTATGGTTTTTGGAGGGATAATGACATTTTTATGGTGTTTATGGAAAATATTGACAAATTTGGTGTCTTTTGTACATAATTTCCATTTTGGTGTTTATTGAAAAAATTTTACAAATTTGGTGTGTTTTTTGTTGATGTTGATAGACTTGTGACCATTACGCCAGTTGGACTGGAGCAATGGCTCATTACGCCAGCATTGAGTGAAAAGCCCCATGCAAAATCATGCAAAATTAAACTCAATGCGCCACTTGAGTTGGCGCATTGACAATTTTTTTTTAAATAAAAAAAAATTGTCAATGCACCAATTCAATTAGCACATTGACATTAATTTTGCATGGATTCTTGATCGTGGATGGCGGCTTTTGACTCAATGCGCCACTTGAGTTGGCGCATTGACAATTTTTTTTAAAATAAAATTATGAATTGTTTGTATTTAGTCTCGAAATTAATTTTAGAAGATTGTAGTTTACAAATTTGAATCTGTTTTGAAAATATCATATAAAATAAGTAAAACCATTCAGTTTAATGGTCTTAATGATTCTATTTATTTAATGTGATATTTTTAAAATAGAGTGAAATCATTAAGTTTAGTTCATGATACAAGGATTTTTTAATTGATTCACAAATTGTCTTTTATGCTTTATTATCCTTAGCTAATAATATAGGAGCTCATAAACTTGATAGAGCTTCCTAATATTTTAATCATGAGAGTCAATTCCTCGAATTGTTGTTATCTTTTTTTTTTTTTTTTCACATTAATACTCTACTTTAACTTATATTAGGAAGAATTAGGAAAATGAGGATTGGAATAAATTTAAAATCGGAACCTCAATTGTATGAAAGAATATACGTCATAATAATATATAGGAGCTCATAAACTTGATAGAGCTATCTATTATTTTAATCATGAGAGTCTATTCCCCCATGGTTGTTATCTTATTTACATTAATATATTTGAGTTTGCACTCTTTCGAAAAAAAAAAAAAAAGAAGTAATAAATAATAAGAGTGCACGTGCGGGGAGATTACCCAAAAAATAGAAGCATTCGTGTGTAGTGGTCGAGCACGTGATCTTTTTATTTTAATTTTTTTTAATCTCAATTCTCAGCAGCGGTTGTTTTATTATATTACAGTGAAACAAATAGAATCAATTCTCCTTGTTTTCATATTGCCTTCCACAACCTTTTTTGTCTCTCCAGTGTATTTTTTATGGTAAATCTGAATCCTTATTTAAAAAAAAAAAAAAAACAAATACATAAAGTGTGTAAAAAAATGTAGGTAAATATGACATTTCAAAATTATAAAAATATAAGAAATAGTTCAATTGTTCGCTTAACCGACCTCTCTATCGAAGAGAACAGATTGCGACCTTTCTTTGGATTAGGGGTTGGCAAATAAAAAAAAAACTGTGTTAAATTCTGAAAATATAAAAATCGAAAATTTCAGTTCCATATTTGGTTCTCAGCCCGTGAGAATCGCACCAAACCGAAAAACCGAATATTTAGACGGCGCCGTTTTGATACAAGCCCTAATATATCTTCTGATTTCCATTGCTTTCTTTGCCCTAGCCTCTCTCCTCCGTTTGACCACATCGTTTCTCTGTCAGGTCAACTGCTGCTTCCCTTTCGTTCAGCCTCCAACTCCAGCCTCCGCGACTGCCACTCCCTCTCTGCCACCACCTAGGCGCCGACAACACCCCTCTAACCCACAAACATCTATTCTTCTCTTTTCCAGCTGCTAATTCGTTTTTCTCCTCTTTCTTTCCCACTCTTCTGATTGCTCATCACACCAGACCATCTGACCACCACCACCATAGAGTACCAGAGCACGGACTGCTCATCTCCGATCTTCTTTATCCGGTTCTTCACCCACGGACGTTTCTTCCTCATAGGGTTTCATTTTTCACGGTTGTCTTCTTAACATAGGGTCACCTTCGGTCGTCTACTCTGGTAAGTTTCTCTTGTTTTCTTCTTTAATTTAGTGTTCTTTTAATTTATTCTTGAGGTTTTTTAGTTTCTGTTTAGCCTGAATGAAATTATTGACTGCTTCACTTGCTCTTGAATTTGCAAACCCTAATCTCTTGATTACTGTTTAGCCTGAATTTATTGTTCTTATTTCTGCTCTTTCTTTCCCTATTGAATTTGCAAACCCTAATCTCTTGATTACTTCTTAGAGGTATATATTTTAGTGGGTATTATGATTTCTGGTCCTGGTTGCTATATTTTGTTTGTTTTGTGGAATTGGAGATGGTGATCAATCTAGCTTCCAATTAGGTATTGTTCCAAGTGTGTTTTTTCCTTTAATTATTAGTTGCATGTGATTGAATTTGTTTGATTTTCCCTTTTTACTGTTCATTTGAATCCCCTTGTGATTGAATTTGTGACTGAAATTGGCAAATATAGTGACTGAACATTGTTAGTGTTATGTGAAATATGCTTTTTATTGACTGAAATTTGTTTACGTTGAGTGAGATTGATTGAATTTGTGACTGAAATTGTTTATATGCTTGCATTATTGATGTGTATCTATCAAAATCTCTATTGCTGTGGCGTCCCATTTGTTGTCTAAAATGTATTCTTGACACATTTGGTTTGAATAACTTGAGAACCCATTTTTCTGTTTCTTGATTTTGCTCTTACAATAGAGGGTTCTCACCGTGATCCACCTGTGCGTTGGCTTTAGTTCGTGATTCCGCAGTTAAGGTTTGTAAAATTCTGTACTCAGATTGATGATTATTTTTGTCAAGGATTCTTCTTATTAGTTCTTTAGTTACTGAAGTTTTGTAGTAAAACTACTGTATCAGTTACTATGGTTTTGTTTTGGTTATCATTGGAGTTGACTCCCTACTACACTAGTTTGGTTCTTTTCTGACTGCTAACAGATGTCTAGGAAATACTTTTGGCATAATCCTTGTGTTGTTTTAACCTTCACTGATCTTCTGAACAAAATGACTGTAATTTGAAGATGACTTCTTTCTTTGGTGTAAGAAACAAAACAAAAAACCTCCTCCTTGACAATGACTATTATGAATTTTTCAGTGGCTTGTAATGGGCGGAGCTTTTTTGAGGAAAATATTTAAATTCATACATGTTGGGTATTCATCTGCATTTTGGGAGACCAACCAAGTAGGAGAGGGCGAATTGAAGCTAACACCTAATTCAATTCTTTGATTTATGTATGGGTAATTTTTTTATATAATTAATTAGTTGGCCATTAGTATTAATATTACAGACCAATTTCCAGAGTTGTTGCCAAGTATGCACTGATATGAAACTACAAGCTGTTGCTGAAACTTCTAATTATTTATTTTCACTTGTAATAACTCCTGTTACTTGATTATTTCCTTTATCCCCTTCAACCATTTGTTATCCACGTCTGCCTTAAAAGCAGGATTTTAAACTCAACAGATATTAGTGGAATTTGAGGGGGCTGATAGGCAGAAGGGAATTTCAACTTAGCTGTTGCTGAGACTTCCAATTATTTATTTTCACATGTAATATGCTTATATGTAGATATTTTACAACTCTTGTTACTCCGATCATTTCCTTTAATCACTTTAACCATTTGTTATCTATCTTAGAATCAGGATTTTAAACTCAGCAGATATTTATTGGAATTTTCGGTTTTTCGCCGAATCGAATTCTGTTCGGTTTTTAGATATATGAGTTTGGCTTTCGGTTTTTATATTTAGGATCGGTTTTTCAATTGGTTTGGAGAACCGAACCGAAAATGCCCACCCCTACCTTGGGCTGCAGCAGGTAACTGTGTCAGGTTCTGACGGGTAGGTTTCTAAAAAGCTGGGAGGCTTACAATCACTATCACTATATGTATCAAAAAAGTGATATTTACTTAAGTTTTAAAATTTTGTACTATTACTTTTTATAAAATATTAAAAAGTGCTATTTGCTTGTTTCGATTATTTAAAAAAAAAAATAGAAACAATTTATTTATCTGGCATTCAGAATTTAGGCCCAAAATCTAAATCATGATCAATCTTTTCGGGCAGGTATACTGGGCCCAAATGAAGTCTGTCTTGAAGCCTAGGGATCATTTGTATTTCTACTAGGGTTTTTGACATTGTAAAGCCCTACCTAATTCCAGATTTGGTCTCAGTTAGTGCACAGGTACTCCTATTTCTTTCTATTGTTTCTGATTTTGTTTTTAGAAGAGAATTTAATTATTTGTATATGCTGTTATTGAATTGAATTTCTAGGGTTTTAAAAATGGGGACGAGAAAGCGATCTAGAAAAACCAGATATAGCGACAGTGATTCGGAAGAGTTTGATGATATTGAAAATGGAAATCTAATGGTCAGTTCAGAGTTGGTTAATTTTGTTTTTTATGCTATTTTAAATGCTGTTATAATAATTTTGTACTTTTTGGTGATGCAGCTGGATGACGATGACAATATTGAGGTGGAGGAAGAAGAAGATATTGATGACGATGGTGAAGAAGAAGAAAGTCAGAATGACAGCGACAAAGATGCTGAATTTGAAGATCTTGAGAAAGAGTATACTCATCTTCGTGACCAAGAAATGTAAGACTTCTTTACCTACCTCCGCATAGCCCCTTTTTCTTTGAAAATTAGGATTGGAATTGCAAATATGTATTTAAAATTGCCTTAAACTTATGCTGGTTGGTCAAGGTTGAGCTCTGAAATAGAACATTAACTTTCGTGGAAGAGTTTATGATGCTTGAAAGATAGGGCTAGTGTTATGAATAGAGTTATTAGAGTACAGTTCTATTGTTCCATTATTTTTTCAGTTTTGGTGAATTTGTGCACCATTAGGGTAAATGAATTGTTAAATAGAATAATTTGCCCAGCTAGCAAATGTTTGCACAGAGTAAATGAACCAAATAAGAATCATTAGGGTGCAAATATGCTAACCTTTGGCAATCTCGGAAAAATAAATTGCTTTTAGGGATATATGGAAGAACCTAAGACGCTACAAGGATGAGGATATTCTGAAAGGTCAAGCAGTGAGGAACCAAAAGGTACAACATTTTCGTTTGCTTATGCATGGATTTTTTTGGTTCTAAAAACTTTTTGCTGTGTGTTCCATCTGTTATAGTTATTTTTAAATCATTTTTGAAGGCTTTCTGGGACAAAACTCTCGAGTTAAGATTCTTACTTCAGAAAGCCTTTTCAAGTTCAAATAGACTGCCATTGGTTAGTTTTTCACAATAACTTGTTGATTTATTTATTCATTTATTCAAATAGGATGTTTAAAGCATAACACACTAAATTTGTGGAACTTCCTGCAGGAACCAATTCGGTCTTCCTTTTGTGATTTAGATGAAGGAATTGGTACAGCTTATTCCAATGTGATTGACTCGTCAAAGAAGACATTGGAATCAATATTGGAGTTGCAGGAGGTATTTATTTGCCTAGAACTAACAATTGAGCTTCCTTGTGGTTGTGTTTTACTCTGCCACATTATGCTTTCTTGATTTACAATTTTTTTTTCCCTTTTGTCACTTTGCAGGCTTTGCTTGAGAAGAATCCATTAATTTCTCAATTTTCCAATGGTATTTTGCTAAGACTTGTCTACGCTTTGACATTCTGCTGTCGTTTATTTATTTTAGCATATGCTTAATCCTTGAGATAGCCTTTGTTGATACTATCATATAATTAATTTGCCTCTTAAAAACTAGGACTTAAATTTCCAAATTAGAAACTTGGTTTTCATGCAATATAGTCCTGAATGATGAAACATAATTTTGTGGTTTGAGCATCAGTTCATGAATTTTTTTTTTTTAAAAAAAAAATCCTTGTTCATTTTCCATGAAATTCTTAAATTTCCAGATATTTCTTCTTGGTTGTGTTATTCAAGTCATTTTTCATTATGTTAGTTTATGTTCCTCTCCCCTGCGTAATAGTTTCAATGTTCCATGGTGGAAAGATGTTTCATAGAGTTAATTTTGTCATCTTCCATGTCTCTAAATAGTTGTCTAAATACATTTCATACTTTAAAATGGTTCAAATTTGAATTTTCTTTTCCCCCTTGTTCTCTTCACAAGGTAATTCTGCTCAGTCTACAAAGAAGCATTCAAAGGATTCTAAGAACTTGGATGTGGAAAGCGATGGAGAATGGTCGAGAATTTTGCAAATGCACTGGAGGTATGTCATTCTTCTGTGCTGTATTTTCTTTTATCGTTTACTTTAATCAATATGAGGTTTTGTATTTTCATTTCAATCCCATTTGTGTGGGAAACCTTTCCCTTGATTGCAAGGAGGCCATGCCTATTTCATCTTATTGGGAATTATTGCTCTTACAATTACTGTTTGGTCTTGGTTTCTTGTCCAAGTTGACGATACTGATTTTTTTCCCCCATACTTCATGAAAGGAAACCTCTTATCCATGTTGACATACATCACTGGGCCTGCCTTATAATTATTGATCCTTCCCTATTTTCATTTGAGAATCTGATGTATGGATGATATATGTTGCACGGTAATGATTTCGTTATATTTTTATTTCATTTTAGTCAACAGTGTTTTCTGGGAACTTTTGCCTAAAAGAATTTGCTTGACACCTTTTGGAGAACATAGTGCCAGTGTTTTATGAGTTTATGTGACCATTGAATCAAAGTGACTGGCAGTTAGAAAGTTCAAATGAAAATCCTTTAATACATTTTCTGCCTAGAATTAGGAATTGCATGCATGCTATGCAATTGCTGTCTTTTGATATGAGATACTTGATATGTATGAAAATC
>CATIWJ010067799.1:0-12775 GCA_949640765.1 Croton laevigatus | reverse complement strand
CAATTATTTAGCAAGTTAATTATATTACCTTTATAAAAAGAGATAAATTATTAAAAATTACAAAAAGCACTTAATGTTGAGGAGATTACTTATTTAATAAACTTCATAACTCATAATCTTATTATGAAAAAATTTTTAGGTTGATTGTGTTTATCTTGTTGTTATATGTGAACTAATCTAATGATACGATGACAAATTAGATGTTGGGACTAATCTCTTAATTATATGTATTTATCTTAATTATGTGTTAATGATATAATAACTCTTCTCCAACTGATTTGTTGTTATTGTAGTAGATTAGTCCACTTATAATATGGTATATATAGTTTATTTAAAAATTTATTTTTATTTTGTAACATTTATTTTGAGACAAAAAGAGTATTTGCATATTTCTCTAATGTCAAATAACAATAAATATTATTGTCTCAGACTGAGACGTCTCAATAGGGACAATTTAGAAATTGCAACAATAATATTTTGAATAAATATATTTAATTAAAAATGAAATAAAGCAAGGGTAAAATACAATGCCGCTAGTTCTCTCTCGCCCCTAAAATCGGGCTGCTCGGTCTTTCCCCTAAAAAGATCGGCGAAGATATTGCTAAGGAGACTGCTAACGACTGGAAGGGACTTCGCGTTACCGTCAAGCTCTCGGTGCAGAACCGTCAGGCTAAGGTTATTGTTGTGCCTTCGGCGGCGGCTTTGGTGATCAAAGCATTGAAGGAGCCGGAGAGGACAGGAAGAAGACGAAGAATATTACAGAGTGGTAACATATCACTTGACGATGTTATCGAGATTGCGAAGGTGATGAGACCAAGTTCCATGGCCAAGGATTTCACTGCATTTCAGTGGAACTGTGAAGGAGATTTTGGGAAATTGCATTTCGGTTGGATGTACAGTTGATGGGAAGGACCCTAAGGATTTGCAACAGGAGATTACTAATAGAGACTTTGAGGTGCCTCTCGATTGAGAAATTTCTTAGCTATAGTGAGCTATTTTACCTTTTTTTTTCCGTTAGACAAAACAGAGAACCTGTGCTTTTTTTTCTATCTAATTTGTGCTTTTGGATATTTTTTATCTTATTTACTATTTTGAGGTAATTAGATGATTTGGAGGAATTTTTATCGTAATCTATGATGATATTTTAATGTTTTGCAAAATAAAAAAAAAGGTTTTAATTAAATCAAGTTTCAGCATTACAAATTTACAACAGTTTCAATTCAGCAAACAACAATTAGTGGAAAAGAAATGGAAGTGAAATTGAAAGTACAGCGAGCTTTGAAGGTTTTGCAGGTGAACAAATCAAAACCAGAGACTTCGAAACCAAAATTGAATTCCATAACGAATTCGAACTCCACAATTAATCCGTGTTGATCAAATTTTACAATTTGATTTATACTGTATGTATGTGTGGTTGACGATTCAAGTACAGGCAGAAAAGGAAAAGTTAAAAAAAAAAAAACGAATAGTCTTCAATCTCTTTTCTACAAATTAATCTTTTAAAGGATATTTTAGGAAATTAAGTTTTTTATTATATGTAATTAATTATTTATTTTAATTCAATTTTTACTTTCCTTTTTATCCTCGTCTGAGACGTCTCAGACTGAGACATATAGCATCACTCGTCAAATAAAACAAGATATACACTTGATTGCTATGCAAGTTATGTAATTTCACTAGTGCAATAGTAAGAGCTCGCCAAACCTTTTTTATTACTACTTCCGTTTTTTTTATTTTTTTTACATTGAAATTAGAATGATTAGATTCGAGTTTGGTGTTGATAATTTAATGAGTTGGGTTAATTAAATTAAAGTATTATTTATATATAACTTAAATACATTAATCATACTTTATAACTAACCTAAAAATACTTTAATCTACCTAACCCAACCCATCAAACTATCAACACCAAACTTGAATCTAATCATACTGATTTCAGTGTACAGAATTGAAAAAATCAGAGGTAGTATTATTTTTATTTAGTTTTCTAAAAGATTCGTTAGATCCTATATACAAAATTCTAAGACTAAAAGCATTATTATGTGTTATAAATTAGACATAAAATAATTTATACTATTAAATTTACAGTCCTATTTAATTTGTAATATAGAGTCAAATTGTAAAAATTATGACCCACTGCATTTAATCTCGAAACTCTATATAAATAATCTAATAAATGATTTAAAAAATAAAACATTAAAAAAGCAATTGAGAACCTTTGGATTTCAGAGCTCTAGACGGAACCTTTTACTTATTTTTCAAACATTAAAAATAAGTTTTAAAAATTGCTGTTTATTACAATTCCCCTAATACGATAATTCTATTTATGTGATACTCACTCCATTCTATTATTGAATAATCACATTTTTTCTGTTTTGGAAATTACAAAGAAATCTTCTTCACTTATCCATTTATAAAATTATTTATTATAATAATTTTTTTAGACAATTGTTATTTAAAATATTTTTATTTATATTCTGAAGAATTCAGAACAAAAAAGACTTATCTACACTTGGTGTAATGCATCAAACCAATAAAAAATTAAATATACTGCAAATTCCCTTATCATTGACTAACAGATGTGATGATTGGTTTTGGAGAACGACTCGAGATGGACAATATACAGTTAAGGAGGGTTATCGGCTAGCAATGGAGGTTATTAATCATCAAAGTTCTGTTCCAAATTTTCCGTGGGAAAAGCTATGGAAAGTTAATGTGCCAAGAAAGATTCAGATTTTTGTATGGAGAGTATTGCGACAAACACTGCCGTGTAACTCAAATCTTCGTTATCGACATGTGGATGTGCCTATTTCTTGTCCGGTATGTGCAGCTGCACCAGAAACTGATATTCATATTCTGCATGATTGTTTGAAGGCATAGGGGGTCTGGTTATTGTCTAATGTAGGCTGGCAACCAGTGGTAAATATGAGCTTGTGGTTATCTTCGATTTTGCAGCGGTCGACAATAAAGGAACGAGAAGAAACGTTTATGATTCTTTGGAGTTTATGGACAAGTAGAAACGATATGGTGTGGAATCAAAAGAGTTTTGGTTGTTGGTATGTGTTGTCAAGAGCACGGTGGGTCTTGGAAGAGTGGCAGCAGGCAAGGAAGGACGGAAACAGTCAGTTACAGCAGCCTTCTTTCGAAGTTACGTGGACAGCTCCTGTTTTTGGCCAATTTAAATGTAATATTGATGTTTCTCTACAACCAGATGGTAGCTTGGGGTTAGGTATGATTGTAAGAAATGATTTGGGATTGTGTTGTGCTGGGAAGTTGGTTATATTGAAGGGAGTGAATGACCCAACGGTAGGGAAAGTATTGTGTTTTCGGGAAGCTTTGAGCTGGTTGAAGTCCTTGAATTTTTTCCCGATTTGTGTTGAGACAGATTGTTTGGTTTTGATTCAAGCTATAAAAGCAAACAAAGGAACTAGTTCTTATTTTTTAATGCTTGTTGATGATTGTATTGCTCTTCTTAATGAGCTAGATAGAGTTACCTGCTCTTTTGTTAAACGATCAGCGAATCATGTTGCTCATACCATTGCTAAAGCAGCTGGTTTTATGTCTGGTTGTTCATGGGGGGGTATGCCCTCCTTCTTTTTTGTATGAAGCCTTACATTGCGATATGAATAATATGCGCTAGACGCAGAGCTTCTATTCAAAAAATAAAAATAAAAAATTAAATGAACGTTATTCTTGATAATAACTCGGGTTGGAAATGAAAAAGATTATCTTAAATATTAAAAACTCTAAAAATTAATTGGTTTAGTATATGGAATCAATCCATACACCGAATGTAAGTAAGTATTTTCTTTCAAGATAATATATAGTTATTTTATAATATTATGAGGATAGAATAAAATAAAATATTGCCAAGGACGACTAATATGGAGACGAGAGTTTTTTGTGTGAATGAAGTAAAGATAAAATGTGAACATTGGATGAAGCATATAATGGGTGACTTAAAATTCCAAATGCTAATGCATTTCCTCCAGAAATGTCAATTCTTGTCTGCAAAATATATTTTTATACATCAGAAATGCATGATGTACAAAATATGGACTAGATACATGAAACATGTTTATTTATATATGGAGTAATATATAGCAATTATTAAAATAACTAATTTGGCGGTATATGAATGAAATACATTTCCCTTCTTATATAATCTATCTTTTGGATATATATATGGACCCCTTTTTTTTTTCTTTTTAAAAAATCAGTTTCCAATAATGTACAATAACTAAGTATAGATTTTGATTGATCCACCTAAGGGTGCTAAGGTCATAGAATGCAAATGGATATTTAAATTAAAGGCCAACGAAGTCTTCAAAGATAAACTAGTGGCGAAAAGGTTTCGACAAACACATGGTATAAACTATGACGAAACTTTTTCACTAGTAGTTATGCTCAAATCTATTAGCATTTTTTTTGTCATAGCAGCATATTATGACAATGAGATATGGCAGATGGAAGTCAAAACGGTTTTTCTTAACGGAAACCTCCTTGAGAATGTGTATATGAGACAACTAGAGGGTTTTGTCGATCCAGAAAATCCTAATAAGGTTTGCAAGCTTTAAAGATCCATTTATGAATTGAAGCACGCATCCCAAAGTTGGAATCTTCATTTTGATGAGGCAGTCAAAGAGTTTGGATTCCTCAAAAATGAAGAAGAGTCTTGTGTATATAAGAAGTCTAGTAGGAGTGTAATAGTTTTCTTAATCCCATATGTGGATGACATCCTGCTGATAGGAAACGATATTCCAACATTGTTAAGTGTTAAGCAATGGTTAGAAAAGTGTTTCCTTATGAAAGACTTAGGAGAAGCCAAAATAATACTAGGTATTAGGATATATAGAGATAGATCCCACCGGCTTTTGGGACTAAGTTAAGAAAAGTACATAGATAAGATTCTGAAATGGTTCAGAATGGAAAACTCTAAGAAACGATCCATTCCTTTGCAGCAAGGAGTCGTTCTAAGTAAAAAGGATTGTACTTCTACGCAAGAACAAAGGAAATACATGAGTGATATCTCATATGCTTTAGCAATAGGGTCCATCATGTATACAATGTTATGTACTAGATTGGATGTTGCACATGTAAGGTTTAATTTCCATTTAGTGGGCTAACATATGTAATTAATTAATTATATTTAATAAGCTATTTTTATCGGTGGATTTAATTTAAGTGGTTTATTAAGAAAATCCGTAGACTTCAGTAATTGGTATGGGTTTAATGGGTAGATACCCGTTACCAACCCAATTAGGCTTAATGAGATCCTGTTGGGTTAGTATATAAAGACATATTAGGTTATGGTCCCCAATACGTCAAATTCTCTCTACGTTCTATTCTTTTCCCATCAGAGACAAAAAAAACTAAGGAACCCTAAGGATTATTGGGATTTGACTGAGGAAGATCCAACCTTTAGCAATCGTTCAATTCCGCAAAAGCTTTGATTGCTACAATGGAGACAGGTACATTTTCGTATTCATATTATTCATCGATAATTGAACATGAATGCTTTTAGTTTATTGGGATTAAACTCCTACAAGTGGTATCAAAGCTTTTGCGGAATGTGACGAGCAGATTCCAGCAGGATCCAGGTGAACCCCACTGGTGTGTTGTCAAAGGTATCTTTAAGTACTTATGAAGAACTAAAGAATATTTCTTAGTGTACGGTGGTTAGGATGAGCTCGTTGTAAGTGGTTACACCGATACTACTTTCCATACAAGTACCGAGTATTCTTGATCTCAATCAGGTTTTATGTTTTATTTAAATGGAGGTGCCATTAGCTAGAAGAGCTCAAAGTAGGATACCATTGACGATCGAACTACAGAGTCCAAGTATATTTTTGCTTCGGAAGCAGCAAAAGAGGCAATTTGGATTCGTAAGTTCATTGTTGGATTAGGAGTCGTCCCAAGCGTCCTAGATCCAATTGAATTATTTTGTGACAATAACGGAGCTATCGCATAGGCTAAGGAGCCCCATGCACACCAGAAATCCAAACATATACTGAGAAGATATCACCTCATTCAAGACACCATCGATAAAAGAATGTCAAAATTTGCAAGATTTCAAACGAGAGCAATGTTACAGATCCTTTGACCAAGTAGTTAATTAGGCCTAAGTATGAGAGTCATATAAGGTCTTAGAATTATGCAAGATTGGAGCCCTAGCTCTTTGTAACTGGAATGTAATTTATTTATGAGAATAAATTGGATGAATTTTCTTGAATAGTAGTTCTACTTTAGTTATCGGATACGTGATCTGGATAGTAAAACCTAAAGTAATAAAAAAATAATATTCTAAATATCTTTAGTCGATTATCGTGGGAATGATAATAAGTTAAGATTGGTATGTACTTTATAAGACGGTTCTATTGTATGGATCATAAGATATGAGATATCGATTAAAGATACACAGTATATGTTAGTGAACAGTATATTGAATCGATCCACTTTATGAGAATACCATATGTAAGTGAGGTCATAAGTATTTCTCAAGCAATGTTTATACTTGAATCCTTAAACCTAAAAGTTACTATAGGTGCTTAGGTGATTTCTCGTATGCTTTGACGTATGCCTAATGTGCCTGTAAATGGGTGACAAATATAGATACGATTAGGTATGCCAGGAATCACACTTAAAGACATTAGTAAAGTGAAGGAATTGTCGCTCTCTTTTCGAGAGAGAAGATATCATCAGCCAATTAATTATTAAGACTGAATAGTGTATGGTCATACCCAAATAGGATGATAAGTGTTATCATCTATCTGTTTTAGTCAGTATCACTAGAGAATCAATAAAATAAATTAGCAAGAATAAGGTGACCAATGACATGCCTTATGCTAATAATTGATATCGATAAATGCAAAAGCTTGTATAACATTGCTATAAGTTTTGTCGGTTCGTCAGAATGACACTCGTTTCAAATTTGATGATTATAATGTGTTTTGCTAGAGACCAATTATAATTTATAGACTTAAATGATATTTGGGTTCATTGCCAATATTGAACGAGTATTTTGAATCATGCATGTAAAAGGATTCGGGTTGAACTTGAAAACTTAACCCCAATTGATTAATTAATTGAATAGTTTAATTGATTAAATTGGACACTACTTGGAATAGGAATTGGGCCAGTCGGTTATTGGGTTTTGAACTTAATTTTTTATTTGATTGAAGAGGATTAATTTTTTGATTTGAAACGAATGATCTACTCATTTATTTTTCGGTTGAAAATAAGATAGGGTCAAGTGGATTTTCAGAAGCTTATTAAGATAATGCAACCAAAAATCACAGTCTATTATCTTATTTTATTTTTGTTTGAAAACGAATATAGCGGCCACACTTCCTTTGTTTTCGTTTCAAGATATTAAGAAAACAAAACAATTTAAGAGGACGTGGCCTTTAGTTTTGCATTTGACAAAGAATCAATACCAAAAATATATATATTCCTTTGCTGATTTGTTATGTCGTTTTTTTATGCAAATCAAAGGAATAGAAATGAAATTGGATTTTTCGTTTTAATGGAAATCAATAGAAGAGTTTTGTTAATGATAGCAAAACCAATGCATCCTCTTCTTCTTTTCTGGTTCTTCCATCATTCATAAGCTTCTAGTGCTTGCACACTTCTATCCTCCCTCTTGATTTCTTGTGTGTGTGACAGAAGAGGGGAGTACCTTTAGTATCCCTAAGTAATTTTTGGAATGACAAGGGTTCCGTAGGGAAGTTCCAACAACCCAACGATTCCACATGGAGGCTTCCAACGATCCAGTGGTAAAGCACGTTTCAAAGGTATATCTCTAACCATCCCTAGACTTAATTAGGTTGATAAATATACTCTAGGTTTTATTTCTGCATGTTTTATTGCTTTCGCTACTTTTATTGATATGATTGTCACATTGATTGCATGTAGAAATCCCAATAAATTATTCATTCTTGTTCATAATACATCTAAATTACAGAATAATACACATCATGTTCTTGTTGAGAATGGTTCCACACATAATACACGACATAATGAACTTAGGAGGTCTATTAGACTTGTTCAACCTTCTGTCAAACGTAGAGAGTATGAAAGTCAATTAAATCAAGTTCAACCATCTAGAGTTAATAATCAAAAAATTACAAGTCATCATCCTTTGATAAATTGTTTTTTAGAAAGACTTAGTACAAATTATTATGCTTACATTTTCCCTTTAAACACTGTTAAAGAGCCTAAAATATATCATCAAGCTGTGAAAAGTAAAGAACGGCAGACTGCCATGAATGCAGAGATAGAGACTCTAGAACTGAATCATACATGGAAAATTATTTCTTTACCTAAGGATAAACACACTATAAACTGTAAATGGGTGTACAAATTAAAAAATAATAGTAATGGTTCTATTGAGAGGTTTAAAGCTAGGCTAGTTACAGAAGATTACACACAACATGAGGGTATTGATTATTTTGACACTTTTTTACATGTGGCAAAAATGACTACCATAAGAACTTTACTTGCAATTGCAGCATCTAGGAATTGGTTTATAGAATAATTAGACATAAATAATATTTTTTTGCATGATGTTTTGCATGAAGAGGCATATATGATTTTGCCCCTTGGTTATAAACTTTCAAGTGAACAGAATCTCTTTCTAGACCCGTGTGTAAACTGACCAAATCCCGATATAGTTTGAAACAAGCAAGTAGGCAATAGAATGCCAAATTAACATATGCATTGCTATCCAAATGCTTTAAACAAGCACATTCTAATTCTTCTTTGTTTGTTAAGAAAACAAATTCTTCTTTTATAACTTTACTTATTGTGAATGATATTATACTTGTTAATGATAACATAGCTGAAATTAATTGTGTTAAAGTTTATTTGCATGACACTTTTAAGATTAGGAATTTAGGTTCCTTAAAGTATTTTTTAGGATTTGAAATAGCTATGATTAATAAAGGTATAAATTTTTGTCAAAGCTCTTGATTACTTTTATAAGTTTTTTTTATTGTAATCCTGCCCCCTTTCACTTATGACTATCAAGATTTTTGAATAGACTTTAATAAAGAATCTATTTTGAATGATATTACTGAGTATAGATAGAATGTAGGAAAGTTATTGTATTTAACCAATACAAGACTTGATTTATCTTTTTTTGTTCAGCGATTATCTCAGCGCCTACTGCTCTCCACATGCAAGTATACATAGTGTGTTCAAATACTTGAAAGGCACAATTGGTCAAGGATTATTTTTCCATGCACAATCTGACTTATAATTTAAAGTATTCTCATATTCAAACTGGGTTGCCTCATTGGGAAAATAAAAAAGCATAACTGACCTATGTATTTTTCTAGGAGATTCTCTCATTTCATAAAACTCCAAAAAACAACGGACTATTTTCAAGTCAAGTTCTAAAGCAGAATATAGAGCCCTAACTACTTTAACTTATGAAATATAGTGATTATTATATATGCTAACTAGTTTGCAAATTCCTAACAAACCCGATATGCTCTATTAGGATAATCAATCTGCAATACACATTGCGCACAACCTAGCATTTCATGATGCGCACCAAATATTTAGAGATTGATTGTCACTTGGTCAGAAAAAAGTTGCAACAACAAGGCATCATCAAGCTGCTGTCAATTGCCTCTAAAGGTCAGTTGGCTGATTCTCCACAAAGATGCACGATGCATCTTCTTTCACTAGCTTCAAAGGCAAGCTAGGCGTTCGCTCTTTGTTTCTGCTAGCTTGAGGGGGTATTGAACATAATATATGGTTTTATTATATAGTTTTTATACTCTGTACATTAGGTGTAGTATAGTTATAAGGTTGTTAATTGTATAAATAGTGTGACTTTAGGTTTTATCTTGTATTCCTGATTTGATAATTCAATATTCTTTGCCAAGTACGTTAACGAGAGACCAACACCGATAATGAAAGTGATTTGATCTCCGATACTACCCTACATCTACCATTGAAGAGGCAACAAGTATTTCTAACTTAGTGGGGCAGGCGTCCTATTAAAATAGAGTACCCCTACCCTGGAATACCATTCTCCGCTACTCGTTTTATCATTGGGCCACTTCATCTCATTAAAGGCCAAAAAAACAAAGTGTACGACTTCATTTTATCCCTTACCTGATTGCTTATTTATCTTTATCTTGTCTTCTATTTCTATTTAAAAAACATTATCCAAACACGTATTCTATTTTCTATCCTTACAAGAGTTAATAATCCACTGCATCCCCTACTACACTCAACTCCTGAACAAATGACCTCACGTCCTGACGCCACGTCAATTATGAAATATAATACTTGGTACATGTGTCAGTTTCATTTCTGTTTGATTAAATGACTTTATACTTGATGTAGGATCCAACGGTCCAAATTAGTGCACGTGAAGCTTCCAAGTAACGTAGACGTTTCTGTTTGCACATGATAAACATTTGTTGCTTTCAGCCTTCTTCCCCACATCGTGCACTTGCCGCGTTACAGCACCAAACCAGCACCTTTTTTTTTTCCGATTTTTTCCCCAATCTAAACATTTATAAACCAATAAAAAAATAATGCAGAAGTATCCACAATTTGGTGTTTTTTAGCTTTTTAGAGATGGAATAATAATTAATTTTTTCAATTAAATATTTTTTTGATAATTTTTTTCAATTAAAATTTCGAAGGCTAGGCTAAGTAATGTAATTATCTTGTAGGCACAAACAAACGTCCGTTGACGGCGTCGTCGAACCCAACGAGCCGACACGCCACTCCACTAACAGGCTGGATCAGCGGCGTTGATGAGCTCGCAGATATTGGGTTGGTAGTCCGACGGTACGGACCGAACCATTTGTTTTGCATGTAACGGTGTTTTCTCCAAGGAGGAAGGGAGAGCTCTCTTCTCTTCAATGATCTCTTGGCGGCATCAGAAATAGTTTTGATGATCCTCTTCAAATCTTCACTTTTACCAACAAAAATCTTGGGAAGAGATTGCAACTGTGTCAAATAATGAGTCGTCGGTCTCGCGATTTCAAATTGTGAAGCGAAGTCAAGATCCACTATATATCGGTTTTGCGATTGCAACACATCTATGAACTCGTAGTTTCCGGCCGATAATCCACCGGAGGATTCCCATTTCGTCTTGCAAATCGCTGCATTGTGTCCTAATTCACTCAAAAATGACATCACTTTCCGCCGCAAAACAGGCTTTTGATTTTGCAAACACGCAAACAACTCCATAGCTTTCAAAACATGAGCGAATAGCAAATTTCTATAAGGATCCAAATTATGATCACCATTACTACGAGTAGATGATCTCAAAACATCTTCAGCGAACTCCACAGGATCAGAGCGGGAATCTATTATATCCGAATCCGAATCGTAACCGAATGACCGAGTCTCGAAATCATCCTCCAGGAAGCCATGAACGAGTTCAGAAAGGCAAGGTGACTCGGCAGTGGAGTGTTCGCTTCCGCTGCTAACGTAACTGAAATGCACACCAACGATTCGAGCTTTTGCCTGGTCGTCAAGCGGATCGGTGACTCGCTTGGCTCGAACACGGCCAGACATTTTCCGGTAAGATCTAAAGGTGGTTACTGGGTTAAGGAGAGGATATGGAAGAGTTTAGAATTATAAAGAAAATGGTTAAGCATATATAAAGAAAGCGAGAAATAAATAGTTAGTTTGAGAATTATCGTTTGGAATATTCGGAGGAAATGTTTAATAAGAAGAGAGTTGCTTTTGATTTTCAACCGGTTCAAATAATTTGGTTAAGGTGTCAGAAACTTGAAAGAGGATATACTAGATTATATCCTGGTCCGGGTGTGCATGGCAAGGCATATCCAACGGCACCTGGCGAATTTATTCGTCGTACGAATAGTTGACGTGGACGGAGATGATTTGCGCAGGGCTCGTGGGGTCTTATTGGCTACCACGAGTTTGGCACGTGGGTTTGTGTGGGACAGCAAGAGAGTGATTTGGCTCTTGAAGGGAGGGAAGGGTGAGGGGTGGGCGTTATAATTTCAATTTCTTTACTTAATGATTAGAGTATAGAAAGATTTGATCACCTTTGTTAAAAAAAAAAAAAAAGATTTGATCACACTATATAACTATAATTTAAGGAATGCAATTAAAATTAGCTGTAGATATGGATGAAGACACAAACAAAACCACTAACCACACAATTTAGTTTGCTTTTTTGGTTATGGAATTCAATTTTTATCAATTCTGTTAGCTATTGGCACTAACCAAAATAACCAAATCTTGTCTTTTAGTTTTAATATTATAGACAAACAAAATTATTGTTAGTATTTATGCTTTATTTTAGTTCAAAATTATAAATTAATTTCTCTGTCTCACATTTTATCTTTTATTTTGTCCCCAAAAATTGTTGTATTATTGAAATAATATTTTTATTTTTCTTATTGCACCCTCTTAAACTATAAGATAGTTTATATACTATCATAGTTTTTTTTTTTTAAATGATATATACTTTCGTAATTTATATAAATAAAAACATTTTAAATTAGATAGCTACTTTTTCCTTAAAAAAAAAGTAGTTTAAAAGATTAAGCATTTAATTGAAGTATTCAACAAAATTGACAAGGGATAATATCATAAAACACTCAATTTTTAAATTTGAAATAACTACTTAATTATACATTTTGTTTTTTTGAAGGATCATATTTTAAATTTTAATTTTTAAGTTTTTAAAAGAATCATATTTGTTTTGTTTATATTATATTTATAAATTAGTTATATTTTGTTTATAATTAAAAAATTCCTATTTTGAGAATTA
>CATIWJ010067798.1:0-22338 GCA_949640765.1 Croton laevigatus | reverse complement strand
ACTTATCCCTTTGCCTAAGCTTCAGTTTCAGTGAAGCTATATTTTCTTTGTTTAAGTTTGTTGCTTTTCGGATGAGACAAGTAATATGAAGAAAAATACAGAGTTGAAATTCTGTTTTTAAATGATGTTTGAAATATATTGCCACTTAACTTCATGCAGAAGCCTTCACTCACGCCACTTAGCCCAAAATATTGCCACCTATCACTAACATCTGCCATCTAACATTCCACTACCTCCTGCCATTTCCCACTTTCATGAAATTTACTACATGTCTTGTTTTATTTGTCCCCTCACACATTTTAGTCCACAACAATATCTATATATTTCAATCAAATCCTTATTATTTACATTCTAATCCTTGATCTTTCTTCTTCTTCTTTTTTTTTTTTTTATTATATCTAATAATGCCATTAACTAACGCTAATTAAAAATTTTAGATGTGACACCGCCGATCACTGAATCGCCGTCTACAACAATCGTCAATGGATTGTCGCTTGATTCCAATAGCTGGTCATTGCAGTATAATACCTTTCAAACACACAAAAAATGACAAACAACATTGATTTTTGGTGCTATGCATATCTTTTATACGTGAACAGAAACTTCAACCCTAATTTTTCATAAATTTTTTATTATTAAATTTAAATACTATAATTGAAACTTCAACCTTTGTTTATCATAGAATTTTCATAATTAAATTTGATTATGATTATAGAAATATTCAATATTTATAATATACAATTAGCAGTTTCAATACAATAAAAATAAGTCAATGACTTTTTATAAGAATTTAATTATATGAAATTCAAATGATAAAATGGTAAAAGAAATAATAATTTTGCTTTAAAAATTTTAAATTTTCATGTGAACGGAGGTACTATGTCCTTTAAGTTATATAATTGCAATTTGATTTTATAGAATTCAAATGGTAAAATGGGAAAAAATTAATAATAATAATAATAATAATAATATTGGCTTAAAAATTCAAATTTTCATGTGAATGGAAACACAAGTCTTTTTGGGTATATTATTTTAATTTGATCTTCTAGAATTTTTTTATAATAAAAAATTTTAAAATTGACTACAATTATAAAAATAGAATTAAACAATTATAATTTATTTTCAATGCATTTTTATGGAAATAAAAATAATTGAATAAGTATTCATAAAATATTTTTCAATTTAAATCAATATGGTAATAATTCTTTTAACAAATTAATTTTGATTTATAATTTTGAATTTCCCTTTTGCAAGATGAAATCATCGGCTAACATATGGTAGTAAATGATTAATATAAAGCAACTATATCAAAAAAATGTTGGGACTGCATAAAACAATACTACATTGACTAATAGTATTAACGTTAAATGGCTAATAATTACCATGGAGAAATTTATTTACTGTCAATTGTAAAATTTTAGATTCATGGTTCAAGCATTATGGTAAAATAAAAAAATTGAAAAAAAACATTATTTAGAGAAAATTTATTTCAATAAAAGTTTTATTAATTAGAAGTAGAAGTAAAGCCAAAGTGTTATTTGAAAAAATATCATGCTATTGCATTTTTAACTTTTTAGGTTAATAATAGATTGTAAGTTTTCTAAAACGGTTTTTTGAGTTTTTAGAATGGAAAATATAATAACAAATATGAATGGACCAATTGAAAGATTTAACTAAAAAAATCAATTTATTAAAATTTTGGAAATAAATTAAGAAAAACAACAAATTGACTACGAGATATAATTTCCATTTTGGGATAAATAATCGAGAATACTTCAATTTCTTGTAACGGCATGAAAGCAATCAAACCTCATAGCTTCCACTTTCCCTCAACTTGTTAATGCGCACAAATAGAAATGGAAAATTCAACGCGCTGTCCTAGAGGGAACGACGCCGTATCCTATTTCCGTTTCAACTTTCAACCTGTTCGTCGGCTCTTCCTTCCTTCAGCGTTTTTGGAAACTTCCATGCTGACCGTTTTGAACTTCACGCCCTAAGCATGCGCGTGTCAATTAAATATATAATGGTAGTGCTCTGTCCCGACCCTGGACCCACACTAATAATCATAAACCGAAACCACGCGCGAAATGGCGCGTGGAATAATATAATTTAAGAGCATTAAATTTAAATCTTAATATTATGTCAAGGCAAAAGCACGCGGTATTGTTGGATATTATTTGGTGAGAAAACGAACCAAAAAATAACATAACTGCAAAATTTTTACGCGAAGAACAGAGGAAAAAAAAAGAGAGAAAAAGGGAAATAAATTGAAACTGGAGGGATTTTCCCCTCTCTCTGTTTCATCGTCCGTAGAACGAAGCTTCTTTGGGAAATCGAAGTATCGAAGAGATAAAGAAGACACGGAGCAGTGACGAAAGGAAATTTCTTTTTTCGGAATATTCTTCTCCGTTAGAAATTGTGAATCTGGATCGGTCATTCTCGGTTGGCGAGAAGAAAGATGGCTGGTGGATGGGAGAGAGTAAGGTCATCGACTGCCAGATTGAGCCGAGACGTGAGCTTAACCGGCCGTACGTCAACGTCTCGGACGGTTCGACTCGGTCGTGTCCAGCCGCAGGCACCTACTCATCGTACCATCTATTGCAATGATCGCGAGGCTAATTTTCCTGTCAGATTCAAGGTTCATCCTGACTTTGTTTGTTCCATTTTATATGCCTATTTATCTTCATCTCCTTGTCTGTTTTGGTGCTAAGAGTAATTTATAGAGAAATGGAATTTCTTGATTATTTATTTCTAGTCCAGCCAAATGGGAACTCTACTTGAAGTGTGTATTTCAGGAAGTGTTTTATCTGAGATTTTTGGGGAGATTATCTGTTTGAATTATAGAATTATTGTTGATTCTATTGAACTTCTTCAGTCATTAAATTCAAACCATAGCCAATGAAGTCTACGAGCTAATAGCTTTAGCTCTTCTTGCTGCATTATCTACGCTTTCTATGTTTGCACATGTGCAATGCGATCAATCACAGAAATTGTAATGTACTATATTAAAATTCAAATTTATGCCATTGTAACGCATGGGATGTTACAATGATTTGGTCCAAGCTTTTTTTTTTAACTCCATTTGGAAACTACTTACTTTATCTCTTTTGTATAGCAGTAGGAGAACAATACTATTGAAACTTATCATAGAAGCCCTGGAGTGTGCATTTGGGTGCACTGTTGGGTGATTGCTGTTAAAACCCTATAGTTTTTAGCAGTACTAGTTAAATTAAAACGTTTGTTTAGATCCAAATTCCTATTTTGGACTTCAATTCACATTTAAGAACATCATAGGTGTATTATATATTTATAGGGATGTGGTAAATATAAGATGGGTGGAGTACGATGTATGCTTTTTCTGAATTTTAGTTTTATCTTGTTTGTGCCAATTCATGTGATTCTGTTTCAATATATAATTCCTGAGTTTAAGAAGCTTCTATATAGTGTCCAAAGTTTGAATGATACATCTGAAAATGAGGAAGCATAGGTGATTAGAAAATTCAGATGGTATGTATTCCACAATCCAGAGAAATAAAATGGAGCTCTTATGCTCACTAATTGTCAAATTACAGTCAGTCATGTTTCTTGCTCATCACCTCTGTGGAAAACATGTGGGATGTGCATGACAATTCTCGGGTTTAAAATTTATCTGTCACATAGGGAAAAAAAAAATGGAAATGTCAGGTCAGTATCTTGCCAATTCCCACTCAGCATTTCCTTTATCCTTGACCAATTTGATAAGTTCTATTGAATTTCAAATGGGGAAAAAAAATGGCACCTGGAAAGAATAAAGATTGGTTTGGGTTTATTAGACTTTGGTAGTCTGATAGAAGAATAAAATGCAACCTGGCTTTCTAAATTAGATGAAACCCTATATAGATACTAATATTACCCTGCAATCGTTGCTTTCCTCCCCATTATTAGGATACAGTTTACTATTGTGCATGGCACTTATTCATAAATTGTTCAATTGAATGTATTGCTGTTGTGTTCATAGTTGTTTGCAGTGGTTGTTGCGTATCATCTACTGCCAGAAATCTATCCTTAACAGAATAGTTCCGAAAGAACAATCCGTGACTTGCTTTTTGTTTTTTCATGGCTACCAAGAAGCATTATTCAGCATTTATGTTAATCTTCTCCTTGGGTTATTAGAATTGGATATTTTGAAATGTTAATTGGACAAGGGATGATTATGACATAAGATTCCTTCTAGTTAATCAGGTGAAAAAAAAAGTTTTATACCGTATGATTGGATAGGCACTATCCGTTGTGAGATTGCAGTACACTTCCCATAATGGGCACTGCTATAGGATCTGTTCTAGATTTCAGAAAATGAGATTAATTGCATATAAGTTTAGTAGTAGTAAAGGAAATGCATGCTTCTTTCTCTTATTCTGCCATCAAATAATGGTAAGGCAAAGAAATTGGCGAAAAACCTGTCAATATTAATAACCTAGGGTGTCAGAACTCAAAATCACATTTGCATTCTTGAAGTTGGAAACTTGGACTAAAAGTTACTCAAAGTCTTAAGTTTGATTATTGCAAACAAAAGTTTGTGACAGTTAAACCATTTTTTTTCCAATTTTTAAACTCAGAAAGAAGCATTTAAATTTAGTTATTTCATTGTTTGTGGATATTTCATAACACTTTGGCTATGAGGTTTATTTTACTGTTTTTGGTTCCTTTGAACTTGATTTGCCTTTGACTTTACTGTTAAATTGTTTCAGGGTAATTCTATATCAACTACGAAGTACAATTTCCTTACCTTTCTACCAAAGGGATTGTTTGAACAGGTAATAAATTTTGGCAATAAATGTTTCTGATGTTCAACATGCTTGAGCTGAGCCCTTAGGGCTGGGAATGCTAAAATTGAACTGCATTAGTTACAAAACATGAAGAAGATTAAGGACACCTTTCTCTATGTTCCGTTTCATGCATAAATGTTTTGACATGCTTATCTGAAAAATGTTTTAGTTGTTCTTCAGCTAATCTTACATAGGAAAAGGGTGTATGAGTAATTGCTTCAGTGAGTCTGTTATTCTTGCTCTTTATTTACCTATACTTTTAATCCCCTAGGTTATAGATGAATAGTGTTGATGTGCCTCAGTTGTTCACTTGGGTTGAACATGGTCTTAGTTGCTGTGCTGTTGAGGGGTATGGTTGAGTAAGGAATTTTACCTATAGTTTTTGTTGGAATTGACGAAATTTTTTATATGGTCAAATGTAAGTTGTTGTAATTGTTGATTATGTGTTAGTAATTGTTAATTTTTAGGATTAGGACTTAGTGGAGTGATTGCATCCTTATTCTAGGAGTTAAATATGGAGTAATTAACTTATATGTCCTAGTATAAAAAGGGATTGTATCTCTTATTGTAAGTATGTGATGTTCACAATATATTCTTAAAATTCTATTCTGGTTCTGGTGTCTCTATCATCTTTTTTATTTTCAATTTCATATCATTTCTTAGCGTTTTCACATCTTTAGTTCCCCATGTTCGAGATAACTAGTGTGTTCTTGGGCATTTTGTTTGAACGTCATCTTAATTGCTTAGGGATAATGACAATTTGAAATGAACAATGTCCGTTCTTCATTCTTTATCTATTATTTTGTGCATCTTTCTTCCCACCCTATGTATGCCAAAGTTGGTGAATTAGTGCATGGTATTTATGACTGATCATTTATGCATAGGAACTTCTGCAGTTTAACAATAACCAATGCAGAGGTAAGCAGATAACAGAATTTCATTTTCTTTTCCTTGATAAGTGCATACTGCATAGGACAATTTTATCAGCCATAGTTTGGACACATTCACTGCCCATTAGACCTTTCCTTCAAACTATTGTAGTTTGATAAAATGCTTGAAGTTTAATTTAAGGGTTCAGTCTCAAGCAAGCTTATGTACTAGAAGCTGGTACATTTCTACTCCTACCTTTTCCTTGTTGATTGATTTCCTTGAGAAAATTCTATGTTTATGCTGAACAGTTCAGGCGGGTGGCAAATTGCTATTTTCTCTTCATATCAATTTTATCAATGACACCAATCAGGTATGATAATTTAGACTTCTCTTGACTTTTTTTTTTCCCATAACCAATAAGATTATACTTGCTTCAGAGACATGTCTTATGTTGCTTAATTTTCCAGTTATCTATAATATCTGGCAATGTAGCTTTGGAAACTTTGTTCTCAAAGAATTCCAGGAACAAAAATCTTGATTGTCCATGCTTTTAAAAATTTTATTCTTTTGGTATACACACCTAAATGTGTGTAAATTATGTTTTTGCAATGCAACTTACCTATTTGCATATATAAGTGTGAATGGTAGATATAATACACTCCTTGGGTATGGTGATATAACTCTGAATTATTATCTTTTGCTTTTTGGTAGAGAATTGACTCATTTATAACCATACTTCAGAAGTGAGAGTTTGAAAACACTATGTTACTCATAACATTGTTTCTATGGTGATGGTATGAAATCCTACTTGTAAGCACTTTTGGTGCAATGTTTAGCTCTTCTTTTTCAAACCTAGAGCTTGACCCAGCAAATATGGATTTTTTTTTGGCTTTGGAAGTTTACTACATATTTTGAGTTCATTTCTAATATGATTTTGAAGCTGTTTTGTGTTTTGTTGGAATTCTGAAGAATTTATTTTATTTTCTGCTGAGGTTTTTTGGCTTTTTGAAATTTACCATCTAGGTATTTTACATTTTTTAGCTTCTGTGATTTTATATTCTGCTGTATTTATTGATTTCTGTGCGCTTGAAATTTGTTTTTGCATTCAGAAACTCACTTCTATCCTTTCCTTTTGTATTATTGGATCTTTTAATGATGTTGATTCAAGTAACAATCATAGAATTCCATATCAGTTTTAACCAACATAAATATATGCAACTATTTTTGCCATACTTAAGAAAATTTCTGGTTATGCAGTCCTGTCAATCCTGTTACAAATGTGGTTCCGCTGAGCTTGGTACTTTTAGTGTCCCTTATTAAGGAGGCTTTTGAGGACTGGGTGAGTACTTTTTGTGATTCATTTTACTTTCTGCTGGTTGGCTCTTCTTTCTTACTTTCGGATAATGTGCTTTGGTAACGATTGTCAATTGTCATTAATAAATATTTCCCCTATTTGCATTGGCGGTTGGGGACGCTTGGGAGTTTAGACTTTGTTTTAAGTGGCATGGTATAGTGAATTCTGACTTCTTCTATCTATATATAACTTTCCGCCCCCCATTTTCTTGATTATGCATTACAGAAGCGTTTTCAGAATGATATGGTGATTAACAATACTCCTGTTGAGGTATTGCAAGATCAAAGGTGGGAAACTGTTTCCTGGAAGAAGTTGCAGGTTGGAGACATTGTTAGAGTAAGTGTGCTTATATTTGCTATTAATTACTTTGTAAACAAAATAGAAGGATGTTGAAAAGATTATCGAGATAATTCCCTTCCAGTTTGAGTTAATCTGTGATCTCCTTTAAGCTTGAAAGCTCTTCTCATTTTCACATATGACCTGCAAATGTTCTATCATAATGCTTATGAACAACATTTTTGGGGCCTCAAATCTAGAAGCTAAAGCTTAATAGGACTTTTTATGGGGATATTAGCCATCACCTATGTAGGATTTATTAGAAAGCTTCTGCCTTGCTTCTCTGAAACTGATGTTTGTATTGCTTGCAGATTAAGCAAGATGGATTTTTTCCTGCAGATCTCCTTTTCCTTGCTGGTACAAACCCAGATGGTGTCTGCTACGTTGAGGTTTCCTTTTTCTGCTTGCAAATTATTTTCACAACTGTTGTTGTTTGCTCATTCTTGTTATTTCCTTTGCAAGAGTGAGTGATTTACTATATGATTAATGCATGTATTTACGGTTTGGCAGACTGCAAATTTGGACGGAGAAACAAATTTGAAGATCAGAAAGGCATTGGAAAAAACTTGGGATTACTTGACTCCTGACAAAGCTGCTGAATTCAAAGGTTATCTTAGGTTTAGATTAATTGTATACATGGTACCTGCATGCATGCTCTTTGTACATGCCTAAGAATTAAGAAAATGAATAAGAAGCTGATATTAGATAATAAATAAGTTCATGAATTTTGTCATCCAAGGAATATTTTAACTGTTTGTTTACTGCCTGTCTCATTTACTTCAAGGCAGTTGATACTTGCTGAAGATAAAACAGTAGTTCTGAAGCTACTGAATGCTCCACTTCATGGACACTGTTTCTATTTGCTATACTCAAGCAAAAGTAAAATTTCCATTTTCTTCTTTGTTCCTCAAGAATTTTGTTTTAGATGTCTCACCTTTCTTGAGTTCTTCGCTGCACTGAATTTTCTAACAAATATTTGAGCTTTAGGTCAAAACATAAGTTGCCGTCTAGTTTAGCGTCTGCATCTTTGAGTGAAATGATCACGAACTCCTTTTTTTATTAAGTTATACTAATTCTTTTTTGTAAATGCAGGTGAAGTGCAGTGTGAGCAACCAAACAATTCACTATACACTTTCACTGGGAATCTTATCATCCAAAAGCAAACTTTGCCACTCTCTCCAAATCAACTTCTTTTAAGAGTATGCTCTGGTTTTCACTCCTATATACTCGTCCGTCCACAAATGAGTGTCCCAGTTGCACTTTGCACGTCTCTTAAGAAAGTCATTAATTTGTCTAGATTATAGTAGAATATTGGGTACTTGACAAAGTCATTAATTTGTCTAGATTATAGTAGAATATTGGGTACTTGACCATGTTATCCTTGCCATTTACATTTTCATCGCCCTTTCTTAATTAATTGTAAGGGTAAAAATTGAAAATATTAATTAATATTTGCTAATGTATATAACTGGGACTAGTATTCGTAGACAATAAAAAGGTCAACTGGGTTACTTGTTTGTGGATGGAGGGATCTTATTTTCTTCTATTAGGACATTTTTAAGATGTAGGAACTGAATGCTCTTGAACTAGAAAGAACAAATGATCAAAAGCCTTTTTATTTTTTAATTGAATCCATTTGATGACATCTGCTTGTTACTTGGCCAATGAAATTGATTTTGGATTTGTCTATTGACCCTGGAATTATGTGTTTCAAGGGATGCAGTCTCAGGAACACAGAATATATTGTTGGAGCTGCTATTTTTACTGGCCCTGAAACAAAGGTTTGTATCCCTAATTATAGTGACATTTATTGAGTCGTTTGTCATGTGGTTCGGTATTAATTATGTTGCCAACTTGTCAACTCCTGATGGTTTAAGTCCCAAGAGCTTTTGGTGATCTCACATTCTGACTATATTCTTTCTTTCTTTACTGGTGGAGGGTTGTGAAATTGCTAGAAGAAGCTAGTATATAACTGTTGACATTTGGTATTTGCTTTTATGCCCCATATAGCGTTCGTCAATTATTGCAAGTAGAAGTTGCTTTATGGAGAATTTAAATTCACTTGCAGGTTATGATGAACTCAATGAATGTTCCTTCCAAGAGGAGCACACTGGAAAGAAAACTCGACAAACTTATACTAGCCTTGTTTGGATCTCTTTTCTTAATGTGCCTCATTGGAGCCATAGCCAGGTTGATTATTCTGCAGCATGTTCTGCCATTACCTTCTTTTCTTTCTTTCTTTTTTTTCAGCATAAAAAATTATTCAATTCTTTTGTTAAATAATGCTTTATGATTCTTGTTTTGCAGTGGTATATTCATTAGCCGTAAGTACTATTACCTTGGTCTTGATAAAAATGCACCTACGGAGTTTAATCCTAGTAATCGATTTGCGGTAATATGTTCTCTTATTGTTTCAACTCTTTTGTTTTATGTCAGTCTTCTTGTTTCCTGATTTTTATTTATTCTCCTTGGCTTTACAGGTTGCTGCTCTCACTTTATTTACACTTATCACCTTATACTCAACTATAATCCCCATCTCTCTATATGTTTCCATTGAGGTAGGGTTAATTCCATATTTCTCTTCTATATTTAAGATATATTCTAGTTGAAAAATGCTTGTGCTTGATGATGCCTTTGAATTTATTTTCAGATGATCAAGTTTATTCAGTGCACACAATTTATAAACAAGGACCTACGTATGTACCATGCTGAAACCAACACTGCTGCATTGGCGAGGACTTCCAATTTGAATGAGGAACTTGGACAGGTAAAGTTGTAGCGGCTGGAATATGTTTATTATAGATTATTTTTTGCCACAATGACCATTTGAAGATTGCTGTCCTTTATATTGAAGCAAAGGAAGGCCAATGCTAAGTTCTCTTGTGTTTTCTTTTCATTGTAATTGCTTCTTTTGTCAGGTGGAATATATCTTTTCTGATAAAACTGGAACTCTAACAAGAAATTTAATGGAGTTCTTTAAGTGTTCTATTGGAGGAGAGGTTTATGGGACTGGTATCACTGAAATAGAGCGGGGTGGAGCACAGAGGAGTGGCATCAGATTGGAAGATGTATGTTCTAGTTCGGTTTATGAAATTGTAGCTTGAATTGAGATATTTAACTGCTAGCGGTTTTCCTTGGTTTTCCCTTTCAATAAAGGTATCAAATCTGAAAATAAAATTTTGTGCAGGTGCCGAGATCAACAAATGCAACACATGAGAAGGGGTTCAATTTTGATGATCCTAGGCTTATGCGAGGGGCTTGGAGGAATGAGCCTAATCCAGACACATGCAAGGTGTGATATTAACATTTTACTCAGTTTATTCGGGTATAATGCTTAGTAGAAGCAGATGTTTCCAGTATTTGCCAAGTTAATAATTATTTGTGGGTGGAAATGTTTCTAACTATGTTAAGACACTGGAGTGGTTTTAGTTAATGTCTTTCATATGATATGAGATAATTCAAGATTTTAAGGCTAATCATTGAGCATGGTTTGATTCTGAGATGGGCTAAGCATGGTTGTGGTGGCTTGTTGCGCAATACCAACGAAAACTTGTAAACCACATGGCAGTAATGAGAAGACTAAGGCCCAATTTAAAGTGTTTAAGACACTTCACCCACAGATGCGTTTTAGTTTAGGATTGAATTTTTACTTATCTTGTAAAAAATTCAAGAATTAGAAAAAAGTGCTGCTCTTATGAATTTACATCCTTGCCATCTATGCATTATGAAAAATCAGATTTTACTGGTCTCTCTGCAGGATATGTATTCTAGTGGTATTAAATAATTTTTATGTGTTGTCTGAACTTTGTATAGAGTCCTGCACGTGGAGCATTATATTTGAAGACATGTTTTTTTCCTTCATGTAGGAATTCTTCAGATGCCTTGCTATTTGCCATACGGTACTGCCCGAAGGTGATGAATCCCCAGAGAAGATTGCATATCAGGCTGCATCACCAGATGAGGCTGCTTTGGTTATTGCTGCAAAGAACTTCGGTTTTTTCTTCTACAGGTTTGTGGCTGCAATACTTTCTGGGTTTATTCTGTGGAGTAATAAAATATTGTTAATTTGATTGAAATAATTGTATGAAAACCTCTGCTACAAACATGTCAGCACTTAGTTTTTTCTCAGGCGTACACCTACGATGATATATGTTCGTGAATCTCATGTGGAGAAGATGGGTAAAGTTCAGGACGTGCCTTATGAAATTCTGAATGTTCTTGAGTTCAACAGGTGCATTAACTCTTCTTACTCAAATTTATCTTTATGGTTTAAATAGATGATAACACTTACATCAATTTGTAATGTTCGCTGTTCCTGCAGTACACGAAAACGGCAGTCTGTTGTTTGTCGCTATCCTAATGGAAGGCTTGTACTATACTGCAAGGTATGATCTTTTTTTTTTTGTGCCTTCTTGTATGGAGGGTAATTGCTGTGGAAGTTATACTCAGCCAAATACTTGTTTTTGCAGGGTGCTGATACTGTTATTTATGAAAGACTGGCTGATGGAAACAATGATCTGAAGAACATAAGCCGGGCGCATTTGGAACAATTTGGATCTGCGGGATTACGAACCCTCTGCCTAGCTTATAGAGATTTAAGTCCTGAAATATATGAAAGCTGGAATGAGAAGTTTATCCAAGCCAAATCTTCTCTTAGAGATCGTGAGAAGAAGTTGGATGAGGTACAACTTGACATGTTCGTTCTTGTGATTTATTTTTCCTTTTTGTTTTGTAAGAAAATGTTAGCTATGTTTTATTTTTTGAATTATGCAGAGCTAAGAAAATGTCAAAATGAAGGAATTCAGTTTGACATTTATCATTTAGCCCTTGCTTGTGTAGTATGGTGCTTTTTGTGAAAGTTTCAATGCTCTGTTGCGTAATTTTTTGGATTATTTAGATCCAGAAGCAGGTCATCATTTTTAAAATGTTGATTTATGGCTACTGTCTTGATTTAGTGTGCTAATGGTACTTTAGAATGCTTAGATTTTATGCTGCTGGTTATGTTAGAGGTTAATAATGGTGCTAGAACTAAAAAATATGAAGTGCCTTGATCATGTCATTTCAAACTGTTTTAAAAGAGTATCATTGAATGCCAGCATGTTGAAGAAGTTACTTTTTTGCATGTCCTAATTTTTTTTGTTATTGAATATTTAAAGTTGCCTTAGTTTTTATTAGGATTAATTTAAATCTTTTTATTAGGATTAATTTAAATCATCATCTGAATTAACTTTGAAACTTGTTCAGGTTGCAGAACTTATAGAAAAGGAACTTATTTTGATTGGATGTACTGCCATAGAAGATAAGCTTCAAGAAGGAGTGCCAGGTTGTATTGAGACTCTCTCTAGAGCAGGGATCAAGATTTGGGTGTTAACAGGGGACAAGATGGAAACTGCAATTAATATAGCATATGGTGAATGATTATTTAATTAGTCTGGTTCTCCCATCTATTTTTGTCCTGAGCTGTGTGTTTTTCTTTTTTTTCATCGTTTTGGGTCTTATCTTTGAGCTTTATTCTTGGCAGCTTGCAACTTAATCAACAATGAGATGAAACAATTTATCATCAGTTCAGAAACTGATGCAATCAGAGAAGTAGAGAGCAGGGTAAGCAGCGTGCTTAACCTGGTGCATGCAGAATCTTTTTGCTTGTTAGATGTGTTTGATTTAGAGTTCATAGGATATGTTCAACTATTTAACAAATGCTAATTATCATGCCAGGGTGACCAGGTGGAAATTGCACGCTTTATGAAGGAGGAAGTTAAAAGAGACCTAAAGAAATGTCTAGAGGAAGCACAGTACCACTTGAGTACTGTTTCTGGACCAAAATTAGCTCTTGTTATAGATGGAAAGTGTTTAATGTATGCTTTGGACCCATCTTTACGAGTGATGCTGCTTAATTTGAGCTTGAATTGTAGTTCTGTTGTTTGCTGCCGGGTTTCTCCTTTACAAAAAGCACAGGTAATAATATTATTCAAACTGAAGTTTGACAAAAAGAAGATAAACCCTTTCAAATTTGCATTGGCATAACTTACAAGAGGACAAGAAGGGGTCGTTACAAACATAAAAGGAGAATTCTTTTGTTTGTCTATATATATTGTTGGCTAGCTAGCTCGGATGGAAGAAGTTAAAGGGAAGGAAGATTATAAAGCACTAGACCTGATTTGAGCACTATATAACTTGTTTTAGTCCAAGTTTCAATGTTACTCGCTGTAAAAAATGCTGTTAGTCCCTTTAGGCCTTAACTTCATACTATATGCAAAAGATAATATCTTGCAATGTTAATTAGAATTGTTTTGAGCAGCACATATAATACACCTAGATTCAATCCCTATTTCATTTTAATTTCTAAATTCTTTTGTTGCAAATAAATGCCATTCCTTGATCTGTTTTGTCTCCACTTATAAGATAAGATTCAAGAAGAGCTAGATTTGGAAAAGTATCCAACAAAAAACCTAGAACATTTACAGACTGCAATGCTTCATTATAAATATTGAATTTGCTTTGCAGGTGACTAGTCTGGTCAAGAAAGGTGCACGTAAAATAACACTTAGCATTGGGGATGGTGCCAATGATGTTAGCATGATTCAAGCTGCTCATATTGGTGTTGGAATAAGCGGACTAGAAGGGATGCAAGCAGTCATGGCTAGTGATTTTGCAATTGCCCAGTTTCGTTATCTTGCTGATTTACTTCTTGTGCATGGGCGTTGGTCATATCTGAGAATATGCAAGGTTTGAATTGGGCACCTTTGAATAGTCCGCATGTGTTAATCTGGGTGGGTGTAATTCATGAAAGTTCTTTCTTGCAGGTCATCACATATTTCTTTTACAAGAATCTTACATTTACTCTGACTCAATTTTGGTTCACCTTTCATACTGGCTTCTCTGGTCAAAGATTCTACGATGATTGGTTCCAGTCTCTGTATAATGTTATATTTACAGCACTGCCTGTGATAATTGTTGGGCTATTTGATAAGGTGCTTTATCCCTATCAAAATTATATGTTCAATATTTCTTGTTACAGCTGTGGAAGATACCTTATTAGTTTCTTTTCTAATTTTTAGACATATATATCTAATATCCAATGTGCTGCACGTTCATATTAACTTGCTTATTTTTTAACAAAAAATTTGATACTTGTATGCCAGGATGTCAGTGCATCCCTGTCAAAAAAGTACCCTGAATTGTACAAAGAAGGCATACGGAATGTCTTTTTCAAGTGGAGAGTTGTGGGAACATGGGCTTGCTTCTCTGTATACCAGTCTCTAATCTTCTATCACTTTGTAACCATTTCAAGTGATGGTGGTAAAAATTCATCAGGCAGGATGTTTGGGCTGTGGGATGTCAGCACAATGGCTTTCACTTGTGTTGTCATCACAGTTAACTTGCGTCTTCTCATGATCTGTAATTCAATTACAAGGTGGCATTACCTTAGTGTTGGAGGAAGCATCTTAGCATGGTTTATTTTCATTTTCATATATTCAATTTTCCGGGTAAATCCCATTCCTGTCTATCAGTATATCCTTTCTTTTGTATGGGGAAGCAGGGCTTGTGGGAGAACAGTTTTCATAAATCTTGTGCTAATTTGCCTGTTATTTTCATTCACTGCAGGAGAATGTGTTTTTTGTCATATACGTGTTAATGGGTACATTCTATTTTTACCTCACAGTTATTCTGGTTCCCATTGTTGCACTTCTTGGAGACTTTATCTACCAAGGGTAAGGTTTTTGAAAATTTACCTTCATATTTCATTTTTCTGCTGATTTTTGTGGGTATATGTTAATAATTTGTATGTCCACAGGGTTCAAAGATGGTTCTTCCCCTACGATTATCAGATCGTTCAAGAAATTCATAGGCATGAACCTGATGACAATACTGGAGCGGGATTGCTGGAATTAGAGAACCGGCTTACACCACAAGAGGAAAGGAGCTACGCCGTAGCTCAACTCCCTCGAGAGATATCTAAACACACTGGATTTGCCTTTGATTCACCAGGGTACGAGTCATTCTTTGCTTCACAGCTTGGTATTTATGCCCCACAGAAGGCATGGGATGTTGCCCGGAGAGCCAGTGTGAAGTCCCGGCCAAAGACACCCAAAAAGAACTAAATTGGACAAGTACCATTGTACAAATTTTTTTTTTTTTGGTCTCCAGGTTATCGGTCAATCTTAGAAAAATTTGTAAATTTAGGTGGTGTTAGTTTAGTTTTATCATATCGTTCAATTTTGTGCCACTTTAATATATTTTTCAGAAAGAAATTTAGTATCCTTAGGATGATATTTGTGTACAGCTGATTGGCATAATTTATTGAAGATTTTGTTCACACACGATTCAAGGTATTTGTACGACTAATTGTATCATTTGGGACATAAAGTGTTTACCATGAAAAAATTTTCCAGACTATTTTAGACCAACTGACCATTTTCTTCAATTGAATTGAAGAAGTTGGCTAATTTTGCAGACAACGAAAGTTGGTTCTCATCAAGCGATTCTTCATTTCCTTCATAGTCGTCATCATTTTCTGAAACCATAAATATGCCACATTCCTTCAATTGAACCCCTTGAATGATTTCTGATGCTGTTACTTCCAACTTATAACCATTTCTCAATCTAGAAACCAGTGGATGATAATCAGGAAACCGGCAAATGTGGATTTGATCTTCATCGGATGTGGGCACTCCCAGTAACTCTGGTGTGTTGTCACAAATTGCTATTCCGTTCAGATTATATAGCTTTGCTTTGAAAGCTGGTAAGCATGGTATTTCATCTCTCAATTCGTCTGGTATCCGATGATCCACACACACTACAGCACAGACCATAACTGCTTTGATTTCGCAGTTTTTTTGCTCTGAGTAGGTAACTACTCGTTGAGAAAACCAATCTGGCATTTTTCTTCCAGGCATGCTCAAATTTTCTAACTTCCTCAAACAGACCTGCAATAGAAAATTATACGAAACTCATAATCTTCACAAAAACTAGTGTGGCGGAAGCAGCCAGACAAAGGGAAAATAGGACAGAACCTTAGATAGCCTTCTCTTTACTGACAAGGAACATGATTTACAATTGGCCATGTATAACCTGATCAAAGACTTGGTGTGTTCCAGACCTGGAATCTCCACAAGTTTCTCACAATTTGTGAGGTTCAAAAGCTTTAACCTTGCCAAGTTTGAAATGTCAGATATGCTTTCCAATGAAATACAGTTGGAAGCATCCAGCTCTTTTAAGCTTGAAGGCAATGGAGGCAAATGCTTCAGCTTTTTGCAGTGAGGCAAATAGAGCTGCTTCAGAAGAGAAAGGCCTTTCAAGCTCTGAGGAAGATTGCAAAAGTTGTTATAGCCAAAATCCAACATTTCTAACATTGTCAACTTCTCAAAATCATCAGGAATTTGGCCAGATATTCTCCACGCTCGAGCGTCAAATTCTTGTAGCTGGGAGAGGTTTGGAAATGAAGTTGGGAGCACAACTGACTTCTCTTGAGTTCCGAGAGATCTGATTGCTTTCTTTCTCATTTTCAACACCATTAAGCTCGAGAGCAGCCCGAAACTCTCGGGAAGTTCAGTTATAGCAGTTTTCTCCATCAACAAATGATGCAAAGATCTCAAGTATCCTATTGAAGCTGGAAGTTTCTGCAGTTGATTACATTCATTCAGATTCAGAATTATCAGATTTTCCAACATCCTAAAAGTTTCAGGCAATTCAACTATTTTAGCACCAAATAAGTTTAAATGAGTAAGACCAAACATGCTCCCAATTGTTCCCGGTAAAGTTGTCAAGGCACATTTTATCATGGAAAGTTTCTCAATCATTTTCAGAGCTCCAATCTGCTCTGGCAGAATAGTAATGGAAGTACCATCTAACACAAGTTCACTGATGGAAGACAATCCTCCGATTGAATCAGGCAATTTGCTAAGAGAACTACACCCTCCAACAGATAACTGCTTCAGGTAAGGCAATGAACCGATTGAATTTGGAAGCTCTTTGATTGGACTATTGCCAATATAAATTTCTGACAAAGACTGGAGCCTGGCTACAGAATCAGGAATTGTAGCAAGGAATGCACAGTGAATCATACTTAACTTCTCAAGGTTTGACAAGGATCCTACAGAATGAGGCAGTTCTTCCAATGCAGTTTCATCAAGGGATAGTTCCTTCAAAGAACTAAGGTTGCCTATGGCTTTTGGTAGCTTTTTGATGAATCCACAACGATTTAGACTAAGTTTCTCAAGTTTCGTAAGGCGGTAGATAGACTCAGGCAGTTTCGATATGGCAGTTTGATCAACAAGAAGTTCTTTCAGGGATTTCATGTTACCAATGTCATCTGGCAATGCTTTTAATTTTTTGCAACCAGAGAGAACAAAAGTCTGAAGATGTTTTAGTCCAGAGACTTCTCTAGGTAATTCAACAAGGTTTGAGCATTCTTTCAAGTTCAAGTGAAGTAATGTCCTCAGATTCCCCACTGATTTGTGAATTTTACTCAGTCGAATGCAATGCTCAAGATTTAGCTTCTCCAAAGATATATAACCATATAAATCTGGAATAGCAACTAAATTATGGCAATGGTGAAGATTCAGAACCATCAACTTATCAGCCACCTGTAACACACAGTTTTAGATTTAGTCAATGAAATGGGAAGATGTCTTTAAAAAAGAAGTGATATTCTGTACATTACGCTTCATGATACTTATAATGGAGAATCTCAGAATAATGGCGATTTCAAATAACACAGAAAAATTCATCAAGGAAAGAATTCAGTGCACGTTCAGTAGGATGTAATAAACAAAAACGTAATAAAATAAAAGCAAGTTTAGGGTCATGCTCATACCTTACTGCTTCCCCAACACCATACTCGTTCAATTCCACTTTCTGAGAGATCAAGGACAGAAAGCTGTGAAGGATGATAGTCTGAAGGAAGATATTTCAAAGGACATTCCTTCCACTGTAGCCATCTGAGCCTTGCAGGTAAAAATTTAAACTTTCCAACTAATTTGCAACGGTTGATTTGCAGTAGTCTTAGGTTATCCATTGATTCAAAGGATTTTGTTCTAATTGTTGCCTTTTCCTCTTGGTCTGTTCCATCTGGTAGACATAGAAGACTTGTCCATTTATGTTTAAGGTATGAAAGCACAGAGTTAAGACTTGGTGCAGTTAGGAAGTAACTACAAAAAATGGCATCAGCACTTGAATCCTCCCTAAACATTTTCTTTCTGAATTCAAGGATGATCCCTTCTACATTTTTTGTTCCCTGTTTGTTTTCCACCAGAAAATGGGAAATCTGTAAAAATTATAGTAGAAACCAAGTGAAAGGTAAACAAAATAATCATATTAATATTCTTCTGTAATGATTTTCACCTTGTTATCTTTCAGAACTGTCATGATTTCTTCCTGATCCCACAACCTGCTTCGCTCACCAGGATCTAAAAAGTTTTGATCTCGAACAATATCTCTTCCCATGTCTCTAAGTTGATCATGCATCCACAAAGTATTGTCTTCCCTGATCTTAATGAGAGATTTTGCTTTCAAGACATTAATTGCTGTCTCGGCCCTAAAACCACAACCCTTCAATATATCAATTGCTTCCTCTTTCTTCATTCCTATTTTAACAAATAAACATGCAATATCAAGGAACACATGTTTCTCTTCTTCATCTAGGCCATCAATACTTATTCTCAGGATATTCTGAAGACATTGTGGCTGACTCGATTGTAACTTTTTAAAAGCATCTTCCCATTCCTTTTTCACCCTTGTATGATAGAGGGAAGAACCAAACACTTCGAGAGCCAATGGTAGGTGTCCTGTAAGAGAGACAATTTTCTTGGCTATATTCAGGAAATCCTCAGTTAATTTCTCTCTTCCCATTGCATGATAGCTGAAAAGTTGCAAAGCTTGATCGTAAAACAGTTCCCTAACCTCGTACCTCTTGTTCACAATATGATCTACCAAAATGTCTTCATTTCTCGAGGTAATGATTACTATACTTCCTTCACCAAACCAATCCCCATTTCCTGCGAGAGCGGTGAGTTGGCTCACGTCATTTACATCATCCAAAACAGCAAGAACACGCTTCTCATCAAGCATCCGTTTGATCTCTTTGACTCCATCAACCACCTCACTCACAGTCACAGACATTGCCTTATTGTGTGAAAGCTCTTGAAGGAATTTATTCTGAAGTGAAACCAACGCACCATCTTCTTCTTCAGCAATTTCTCTAACACTTGAAATGAAACAGCGATATTCGAAGTGTTGAATGAGTCTATTATAGAGGGCCCTGGCTAGAGTTGTTTTACCAATGCCACCCATTCCATGAAGCCCCAGAACTTGGACTTCATTAGACTTGACATTCAACAATTTCATCAGTTCTTCTAGACGAGAATCAAGTCCAACTGTGTATGTACATAAGCCTACTGTCCTTTCCAATTCTTTCAGAATCCTTTTCACTAGTAGTTGAATCAAAGCCTGTTCTCCACTGCCAACAAACCGAATATGAATAGGATAGATAAATGAGAACAGGAATCATGTAAGTTCAAGAATCAACTTTTTATTTAAGAAGTGAAAGTGAATTTTTTTTTCTCCCCTAATCAAACCACATAAATTGGAACAATTACAGAGAAATAGATCTCCAAAGTTTTTATACGTTAAAAATTCATATAGCATACGATAAAGAAGGACAGAGACAAAACAAATGGGATTCAGTCTTCAATTTAAAATTCTCCTATTTTATAATAATATATATAACTTGGTTTTGTCGCACATCACAAAATTCAATAAGCTGCTAATGGAAACTTCCCCAAATCATAACATAAAATAAATATATACCTGCCATTGTAAACAAAGCCAGAAATCCCACCAACTTTTGCCATAGCTTTTCTCCACTGGTCAGCCTTGTTCTTTCCAAATCTTTCTACATGAGCCCTAAAATCATTTTCAAAAGGACCCTTCTGTTTTCTAACTTCAGATGGGTCAACATTGTAGAAAACTGGAAGAATAAGCCTCCGCAGATTGCATATTCTAGATAGTTCCTCAAGACACCAATGAGAATCAGCATACCTTGGAGAAAGCATGATAATTGAAGCTGCTGAGTCTTCAATGGCTTCCGTGAGGGAAGGGTCTATCTCATCTCCTATATTCATTCCGACGTCGTCTTTGAACACCCTAATACCGTGATCATGTAACGAGTCGAAGAGGTTCTGGATTATGCTGCCGCGGGTGTCATCGCCGCGAAAACTTAAGAAAACGTCATGGTGGAGTCTCAGAGGTGTCGGAGGAGGAAAATCGACGTTGCCGTACATTCTGCTGTTGAAAGTTTTGTCTCTTGGTGTGGAATATGGTCCGTGGTTTATCAAAGTCAGACTGTAACAGTTAGCCAATACTCATTTTTGTTTGTTTGAATAGGATTGTTGACATTTTGGAGGACAAACACGAGGAAGAATTATTTTGGACTCAGAAATGGAGAAAGAACTGGCTGCTTTTGGGTGACAGGAATACCATTTATTTTAATCATCAAGTTACCTAGCGGAGAAGGTAGAATCATTTAGATGGTATCATGGATAGGGAAGGAATATGAAGAAATGAAAAAGATCAAATTATAGAGGTCTCTGATGACATGAATCGAAGGTTGACAAGGGAAGTTACGGATCAAGAAATTGCTCTCTCGATCAATCCGGCTAAGGCACCTGCTGATGATGGGATAACAGGAGCTTTTATTAGAGGGTATTGGGAGATTATTAAGGATGATGTTTAGCTGGTAAGGAATTTCTTTTTGACAGGTCTAATGCTCAAGAACTTGAATGACAGTTATTTTATTATTAGTGCTTAAGATTCCTCATGTTTCAATTGTCAAAATCTTAGGCCTATAGGTTTGTGCAACGTTACATGTAATACTCCGTCGGTTCGCGAAATAGTGGAAAATTTTTCTTTTTGGGTGTTCACAAAAGATAGGAAAACTTCCTAAAATGGTAAGATTTTAGTGGTTGAAAAGTGAAAAAAGACTTATATGCCATTGACAAGATAGATGAGTTGAATAATGGGTGGTTTTTGATGTGTTGAATTAAATAATCAATACTTTTTGAGTTAGTGGGGATGATTTTTGAGTTAGTGGGGAACAGAGTTGACAGTGATGTGACAGTTGTCTGACTTTTCCTGTAACAATTGAAATTTGACACTTTTTCTATGGATTACACGGATTTATTAAATCTGAGCACTTTTTGAAAACTGTTAATAAATTAAAGGTGAAAATTTAAAAATAACGGTTGAAATTGAAAAATAGTGGGCACATTTATAATATTGTGGTCACATCTGATAGAAAAGTGGCCACAGATCATGAAAAAGTGGCCACAATTTTTATGGAGCTGTGACGTAGCGTCCATAAAGTAGCCTACACATTTCGAAAGCTGTGGACAGATTTCAAAACATGTGGACAGATTTTAAAGTAGCGGCCCAAATGATGAAAAAGTGGCCATAGTTTTCAATAAGCATCCACAAAATTTATCCGCATGTGAGCTAGTGAATATAAATTAGGCCACAAATTTAAAAACTAGTGGCCACATTATTTGAGGTTGGCACAATAGTTTTTAACGGTCAGTAAATGTAGGGTTAGGGTTTTGGTTGGGTGTTTTATATCCCTTGACCCGAAAGTTGCCCACTAATTTGAGAGAGTACCAACTGTTCCCTGTTTTCTCGCCCACTCACCAAATACCCCTAAAACCGACGGTTTCCTTCTTCAACCTTGACTTTCTACACTGAAGATTGAACATAAACAATGGCGCCTAGAATTAAAACGCGAGCAACGAAGAAGACAGTCCAGATAAAAGAAATGGAGAGTGACAGACAAAGGGAGATACGCAGTAAAATGACAGAGGAGGAACGAAGGAGAAGAAGGGAGGAGACAGTGGAAGTACACTTTTGCATCGGCTCTGACAACGAGGAGGAAGAGACTCTTCAAAAGAGATTAGCTACCATGTTGGGTAAAAGGAAGCAAAGAAA
>CATIWJ010067794.1:0-19923 GCA_949640765.1 Croton laevigatus | reverse complement strand
TGCATTTACAACCTAGGCAATAGACCGGATTCGAATCCCCCTAGTTCGAAACAAAAAAACCTACAAGAATATTCCTTTAAGAAAAACTACAAGAATAATATCTTAAATCTACCCAATTGTTAGTTTTCAACAAAAATCTATTGACCTCCATGCAATACAAAAAAGAAAAAAAAAACATATTCTGTGAAAATTATAGCAATAAATTTAGGTTTAAATAACAATATCACTTCGAACTTTTAATTCTATCATAAAATCACATTCAGTTGATCAATTTCACCACAATTTGGAAAGATTGTCCAAATCTCATCCCAATTATATTTTTTTTTACTAAATTGAAATAGCTAAGCGTTCAATTTGACTATTAGACTTGTGTAATTTGCCCATTTTTCAATATTTTTATCAATTTGTAATTTTTGTTCTATTTACCCATTCTTTTTAACTTAATTTTTTTTTGAAAATATATTTAAATATATTTATCATGTTGTAAGGATTGAATCCATATTTATATATATGTTTAAATATAGCTTTTATATTTGTAATTTTTATCTATTGAAGTTAATAATTTTTTTTAGATTGTAAATTAAGTCAAATAAAAATTTAAAAAATTTTAGATTTTTAACCAATCAAATATTTAATTTTCAACCAAATACTTAATTTTAAAGATTATAAATTTAAATTTTTTTATTTTTTCCTTATATTCTTTTAGCAATTTATGTATAAATTTTATTAATAGATATAACCAATAACACTGAGTTAGGTACTATAACAAACAACACTGAGCAACTATAAAATATATTAAATTGATAACTTTTTTTCAAGTTTATGGGATAATTTAATAAAAAAAATGGATAAATTGAGCATCATATATAAGTTTAGGTACCAAATTGAACATTTACCTAAATTCAATTTAGTATAAGAAATATAATTGAGGTGAATTTTGGTGACCTTTTGAAATTGGAGGGAAATCATAGGTCAGAGTAAAGTGATTTTGTGAAAAAAAAAAGGTTAATGTAAAAGTTGTTATTTAAGCCATAAATAACAATTTTAACCTCAACTTTTAATTACATGATCTTCAACCGCAAGAAAACCAGAGACCATGGAACTATATATGATTCAAACAAATATTTAATAGAAGTGAAAAGTAAGGGTCTCAAAAGCTGATTCGATCTGCTAACTCGACACGATCCGACCTGAAATTAGCAGGTTAGAGTTGAATTTTTTGACCTGTTTAATTAAATAATGGATCGATAAGAATCCTACCTGAAATTAAATGGGTTAGGTTCAGGTTGAAATTTCAACTCGAAAAATGACCTGTTTAATCTATCTACAAATACGACGTCGTTTTTTTTTATTAGGGTTAATACATATATACATTTCAATTTCAGCCCTAAAACTAAAACACTGCTCCTCTCCTCTCACTTCCTTTCTTTTGCAATATAGTCACTTATTTTGAATTAAGTTTGAATATTGAAATCAGATGACATGGTTAGTGTCAACCTGAAATTAGCAGGTTAAATGGGTTCAGGTTGATCCATTTGACCCATATATATATATATATATATATATATATATAAAATAAAACAGATCAGGTCGATCCTTTTGACCTGTTTATTTAACAGATCATGTTATTTATCTAAATAGATCAGGTTACATTGGGGATATTCAACCCGAACCTGCTCGACACGAACACAACCCGACCTGTTTGACACCCCTAGTGAAAAGTGAAGCAGCGAAAGATCCAATCAAAAGAAACTCTAACATAACCAACAAATTTGCGTTACGCATAAAACAACAATCAACTATTTTAAAAGCACAAAAAATGTTAAAATTTTGAAGACAAAATTATGTCAACAGTAAGCAAATCATAGAGCTTACTTGTCACAACCCACTCTGGGGCTGCGACCGGTATGTAGTTAGACCGGAGTCTGACCGCACAAGCCTGCAAAATAATGTATCTAACTACCTTCGTTAACTATTTAGGCCCAAATCCACTGGCTAAAATAGTAGTTAGATGGTCTAACTTATATATCATATCAAATCTCAATTAATTTCCAATATGGGATTCGGCAGAACTTATGAGAAAACATAAGATTTGCATTTTGAAGATGAAAGACTAGTTGATTTAAGAGTCAATGCATGTGTAGCTGACACATGCGCAGAGGGTGTAATTGTAACTTCCAACAATATTTATGTGAAAATACGAGACAACGAACTATGACAATATTTATTTACTTAATTAATATTACATAATGACTACTTAATTACATCATAATACAAACTTAATTAGTCTGCTTAAACTTGCAATTAAACTTGGAACCTACAACTCACTAAACTAAACTTACTGATGCTGATAGACTTTTGAAGTGCATTCTGATATTGGGTTCCCTCTAACATTAACAATTGCACATTTTTATTCCACGCCTTAACCTCAAACACAATTAAGACTTGGTACTTGAACTGAAAAACAAGCATAATATAATCTATGTTGTGAAAATACTAGAAAGACAAATATATGGAAGGATAGTAGAGTGGTAAGTTCGACCTAGATATCCTGACACATTAATGACAGTACTTTTCTTTCAGCCTGAATTCTGTATCGAAAATTATTGTGGCCAATTTGTTCCCAAAAGAAAAAAACTCTATCATTAGGAAGTAGCCCTTTTTCCCAGAGCAAGAGGACTGAAGAATGACTGGCTTCAGATAGTTACATAAAGAAACTTTATCAACGCATTCTCAGATGGTGCTTGGGTTAAAAATTTTTCACAACTTGGATTTTTCTTTTCTGGTTTGAAAATAGTGAGTTACTGAAGGGTTTGTGATTCTGATACTGATTAATAATTTGTATATTTATAATAGCTGCGAGTGCTGCGGTATAAACTTCAAAAGAAAAGAGACGCAAATAATGGGCCCAGCAAATTTGCTTTTGCTAGCACAAATAGAAGCATATCACAATGCTTTTGATATAATGAAAATCACACATGTGCAGTTGAATAGAATCAACAGAAGTTAGTTAATGAACATATTTTTCAAACCAAATTCTAGAAAAGTTAGAGAATAATAAGTCTACACAGTAGAGGGGCTAAGTAGTTAAGGCATAAAATCCCCTTACCTGGAACTTAATATTCCAGTTCAATCCTCGCTATCCCTTCCCCATGCAATAGATAGGAGGTAGTGATGGCAATTCATGTTGTTTTTGTTAAAAGCAAAATTAATAAAATATTTATTAGCCTTTTTAAAAATATAGTTTTAAATCATATTTGTTAGATCTGATATGTGTTTAGAACAAATTTAAAATTAGTTTATTCTTCATCGAACAATAGTTTATAATGCATTTAATGAACCGAAATATCAATTCAAATTATCATATCCTTAATTACATATATAATAAAAAAACCATGTACAAATTTAGAAGTAGGGGAATATGTAAATTCAGTCCTTTTTTTTATTTTTCAAAAACGACCACACGACAAAATTGAAAAAAAAAACTATCTCATTAAATTTTGAAAGCATTTTCGGTAATTTTATTAAAAAGAAAAGAAAAAGGGCAATTATACAGTAGTTATACAAAACCTGTACAATAGTTCTACAATAACTGTACAATAATACAGTAGTTAGTAAGTTGTACAATAACTACAGAATAGTGGTGCAAAAATTATATAATAAATCTGAATTTTTTTATACTTATACAAAAGCAGTACAACAGTTATACAAAAAGTATTGGTTAAATAAATTACTAAAGTGTCATTTTATAAAATAAATTAATTAAGATTTCGCTTTGCTTTTAAGTTACCATTTTCGACAATTTTTTGGACATGAGGCTCTTTTCATAATTATTTTAATTATTAAAAATGTTTCCTTAAGACCCCCTTAGAAATAGAGAATATGTAAATCCAGTCCCTTTTTTTTTTTTTTAAAATGGATACGCGGCAGAATTGAAGAGAAAAATAGACTCATTAAATTTGGAAACCATTTCGGCCATTTTATTTAAAGAAAAAATGGCCATGGTACATTAGTTGTACAAAGCATGTACAACAGTTGTACAATAATACAGTAGCTGTATGAAACCTATACAATAGTGGTGCAAAACCTGTACAATAAGTCTGAATTTATTTTATGCTTGTACAAAAATAATACTATAATTATAAAAAAAGTACGCGTCTTGTTTTTTTTGTTCACAACCTTTTTGGTGAAATAAATTAACCAAATGTTTTTTTCTATAAAATAAATTAATCAAGTGTCCATCTTTTCTTTTTAACATTTTTTGGACTATGAGACTCTTTTTGTAATTATTTTAATTGTTGAGACCGTTTCCCTGAGGCCCCCTAGAAATAGGTGCGAAAAGGCACATAGCCTTTCCAAATGTCGACACAAAATCTATTTCAATTTTATAAGGGAGAACATTTTTTTTCTAAACTGTCCATCTTAAAATTTTTAATTTTCTAAAATTATCTTTTAGTTTTGAATTTGATTGGTTAAATTTGAATTACAAATACCATATTGTGAAAATATTTTTATTTAAAATATTCCTATTGAAATTTTTAATTTGTTGAATTATCTTTTAATTTTGAATTTAATTAGTTAAATTTAAATTACAAATACTATTTTTTTTATTAATAACTAACATTAATATTTATTATTTAAAAATTAAATAATACAAATTATATCATCATTATTAAAATAATTATTTTTATAAAAATTCTATTTGACTAATTAAAAGAGTAATATCATCAATAGAATAATTAGATTGGTTAGGAAATTCGTTAATAGATAAAAACTTTGAAAAATAAAGAATTTACATTTTACAATAAATAATGGATGTAATAAAAAAATTTTAATTTAACATAATTTATATTATAAATGACTATATATTATTTTTTTCAAAATATTAAAATTATATATTGTAAATTATTATATATTATCTTTTGTAAAATACTAAAAAGCATATAGTAATTTTATTTATTTATTATATTATATGTTTTTATTAAATTTGATTTTTTTATTTTTATTACATACCCTTACTATTTGATTCTCTTTCTGCTTTACATATATTAAGGATTTTTTTTATTAATATATTAAGTGTTAGATTATTTATTTTTAAAAATAAACAAAAAAAAAGATATGATAAAATTTTGAGATGAAAATAAAAAGAAACCTACTAGCACAGTAAATAGCCAAAAATGAGAGAGGGAAAAATTCTTAAAAATTTTGAATAAAATATCACAATGAGATAATTATTTAGCAATATTTATAATCAATTGTTGTTTCTTTTAGAACCAAATATAAAAAATATTTCTTTAATTGAAATAAGAGTTCATCGAAATACAAATCGATATATTATTTTCCTATATAAATGAAACTAGACACTTAAACAAAATTTCTAACTAAGAAATTGAATGATCTAATATAATTTATATAGCACTTATCTTTTCTACTTCTATACACTCCACTCAGTGGCAATTTTTTTTTTTTTTTTGCCACGGTTCAACTCCAGATCAATTCTTTGATGAGTCTGTCATGGCATAACCCAGGTTGCGACAGGCGTGCGATTAGATCAGAGTCTGACCGCACAAGCCTTTAAAATGATTGACCTAACTGCCTTCGTCAACAACTTAGACCCAAATTCACTGGCCTAAAATGTTTAATCGAAGTTTACTATTTTTCTAACTCATATATCTTATCAAATCTCAATCAATATCTGATATTTTTTCATAAACTTCTCCCCTTTTGCACACAATGTCCTTGTTGTGAGACATAAACACAAACTTCACTAGGCAATGCACTACATTTTCGGCTATGACTGCTCTGATACCATTCTTGTCACGACCCAACCTGCGGGCCGCAACCAGCGTGTAGCTAGACTGGAGCCTGACCGGACAAGCTTGCAAATTGATCCACCTAACTGCCTTCGTCAACTATTTAGGCCAAAATCCGCTGGCCTAAAATGGTTAAGCTAAGTTTTTTAAGTAGTTAAATGGTCTAACTTATATATCATATCAAATCTCAATCAATGTCCGATATAGAATTTCACAGTTTCAAAATCAAAGTCAAAACTACTATTTTCCATCAAACAAACTAATTCCATAGACAACACATAAACACTTTTCAAAGAAAGGAAAAATACCTTCACCAAAAGAAGAAAATAAACCCTTCTGAATAGAGAACAAAACCTCAAGATCTAAGAAAAAAAATTAGAATTTGAGCCAAAAGAAAATAAATCTAGCAATTTATTAGAAAAAACACTAAGAAAAGGAAGGATGAAGGCTACTATCAATGAAGAACACCAACAGTAGCCTTACACTATGTTTGGTTTAAGGGTAAGGAGAGGTAAGTAAAGGAAATGAGAGATAAGTTATTTCATATCTCTGTTTGGAATGAGGTTACGGAAGGGTACATAATGGAAAGGAGAAGTAAGGCTTACCCTCTTTTACCCCAGCTTGTTTGGTTTGAGGGTAAGGAAGAATAAGTAAGAGTAAGGAAAGATAAGTTCATCCCTACCTCTGTTTAGGAAAATGTTACACGAGGACACATAAGGGTAATGAGGGGTAAGCTTTACCCTTCTTTACTTCTCAAAATTCCAATTTTCTTATCCCTCAAATTGGGGTGTAAGCAGAGGTAAGGAGGGTAAGCTAACCTTTTTTTCCAAATGTCACTAATTTTTTAATGTACCCCTCCTTACCCTCTTTTACCGTTCTATTAATTATCCCTCCCTCACCCCATCCAAACATATGGTTAAAGTTCATATTTGGGGTGTAAGCAAAGGTAAAGAGATGTCAGCTCTATTTTATAACTAATGTTTCCTTACTTACTCCTCTTTTCAAACACAAATAATATAATTTACTTTTTTTTACTTTTTCTTTAATTAATCTCTTTCCAAGCATCACTAATTTTCTAATGTACCATTTCTTACCTTTTTTTTACCATTCCATTAACTACCCCTTCCTCATCCCATCCAAACATAAGCTTAAAGAAACCATAAGTAATTGTTGTATTGACACATAACTTTAAACATCAAAAGAATAATTGAAGTAATAATTTAATCTTTATATTCTTATTCTGTTTAAAAATTGTTTTGAACATATATATATATATATATTACAAATTTATCTTTATACAATGAGGTTATATTAAGAATGGATGAAGGTTTATTTGATTGTTCCAGTGAAGTAAAATTTTAAAAAATATATTTAAAATATTTAAACAACTAATAGTGAAACGTTTTCTTTGAAGAAAATGTAAATGTAAGTTTTGTCAAACTTTTGTCTGAAAGTACAAATAAAAAATATTTTCTCATTTACAAATAACTATAAGTATTTAATAAAAAATTTAGTATAATATTTTATACTATAATAATCTCAAAAATTAACATATTCATACTAAATTAGCCTTATATAATTTATCAAATAATAACTAAAATTACAATAAATAAAACTAAAATTTAAAGTACTATAATAATTAATAAAAATAAAAATAAAAATAATAAATATATAAAACGAATATACACCTACAATAGAGAAGCACATGCATGCTTTAGTTTAGCAAAATGTGCTTATGCTTATGCATAATTGTATAGAATAAAATAAACAATCTATGTAGAAAGTGGCGTAATTGGGCTTCCGTACACAATCTTACCGGTAATCACCCATTACTAGTCGTGGTATGTACATATGAGGGTGCCACAGAGAGGGAGAGAGAAATAGTAAGAAGAGGACCCCTTCAATTGTCCCCGGTTTGATCTCTAGCTCAATTCTCGTCTTCTACTAACTCACTATCTCTACTAATATATTAATTGAGTGTGTGTGTATATTTATGTTTAAAAAAAAAAAGAGGAAGATAGGAGCTGTGGTCTATTGAAAGTAAGAAAAGAATAATAAAACTTTTTTTTTTTTTTGAAATCTAAAGAATTGAGGTACTTTATTCATAAGAGATTTGAACAAATGGCACACCCTCTATTAAACAAAGTACAACAAGCATCAGCATACATTTCCAATAGAAGGTTCATATTCATTACTCAAAACTCATGTGAGGTAACTCATTTCATGAGTAAATTTTCTTTTGGAAAAATTATTTTATTTAGGCCACTAAATATTTGAAACTATCGTAGCAGACCGGAATATTTATTCATTTAACTGCTATATTAAAAAATAAATACTACCTTTGTTTTAATTTTATTGAAATTTTAGGATAAATTATTATTCTAGAATAAGTTAAATTTTTGGTATTTTTAATTGAGATATGATGATTTTACTTTTTATCTTGTAGTGGATATAAATTATTTTTAGTGTATATGGAGTCTACTTTTATAATAAGTAGATGTGAGTTATTATTTTTTGAGGTAGAATGGAAAACAAATTATAAAAAAAAAGTAAAAATCTTAATAATTTAAAAAAAAATAGTACAATGTTCTTTTGCCTGGTTCTAAACAAGAGGTCCCAATGAACAAGATAACAGAAAAAAAGAGTATGACTCATTCAAACGCTATGAGTAGGTGAGGGAGGCACACAGGTATACTTTTATGTCTTGGGCCATCTCCAACCATTCGTAAAAAATTTCTCTAAAATGGAGACTTAAAACAGAATATTCCTAAAAGATATCATCTCTATTTTATCTCAACTCCAACCATTCTCCGAATTTCAATCTTTAAATAATAAAATATTAATATTTTTATTCACTTATTATAAATTATTTTAATTACTTATTTATCACAAATAAAAATAAATTCATTATATACACATATTAATATTTTTATTTTTTAATATTTTTATCATATAAAAATAAAAATTGCACATATAAATTTTAAATTTTTATTTAAATAAAAATAATTTTTTTACATATAAATTTTAATTTTTTTTTCATTAAAAAATTCATCAACATTAATTTATTGCGAAAAAATAATTTTTTCCCCCTATAAAACGCAACACCATCCTGCATCTAAATAAAAAACAAAAAAAAACAAAAAGCATCCAAAAAAGCAAAAAAAAAAAAAAATATTGATAAACAGTATTTTGGAGATGCAATTTGGCTCTTCAAATTTAGAGACCCATACTAGATCAACAAAAATATTTTTCTTGAAAAATGGGATATAACCACTGATTGGAGGGCAGAAATTGGAAAATGAAGACCGGTTGGAGTCGGCCTTAACACATTAGTCATGCACCATTACTTACACACGTACAATCAATCATTTGTCTTGTGGTAAGAATCAATCATTTGTCTTCTAGTAAATTAAGGCATTGTTTGGAAAAGTGATAAACATGGTGGAAAATAAAATAAAATGTGTAAAGTGCATAGAATGACTCAAAATACATGGTTTGTTTTTGGATAAAATAATACTCAATAAGAAGCAAACTAAAATTTACTTTACCTGTACGGTTTTCACCCCCAAAATGAGGTGAAAATAAACATGTAATGGGTGTAAAGTTTACTGTAAAAAAAATCTAAAACCAAAAAAGTTATTTCTCCCCTCTCTTCCAACCCAACGCAGACTTTCTCTCCTCTTGCAACGCAGCGCGCCATCTCTACCATCCAAGCGATCCGTTACCCACTGCCACGATGAAGCTTCTGACGTTGCCATTAACTCAGCCCCTCACGCCGCCAGTAAGCTTCTCCGGTTTAGGTTCTTTATTTTGTACTACTCTTTCTCTCCTTTTATTCTTTTTTTTTTGTGATTAAGTTTTTCTCTTGTTTTACGAAAGAATCTTTGCTAGAAAATTAATAAATTTCGAATTAGAGGTGCATCCACTTGATTTCTGTATATGATTATGATTTTGATCTGGACAATTCAAGGTTTCAGTATGGGGATTTATTTTAATTCATTGTTAGGTTTTGCACTCATGAATTGCTCTTTTTCTTCTTCTGGGTATTTGATTTTCCCATTACTTTTGTTGTGTTGTAACTGAATCTAACGTAAAACTGTTTCTTTTTCTTTTTCTCTAAAACTGTTTCTCTTTCCTCAATTTCTTCACTTCCTTCTCTGTTTTTCCATTTTAGGGCATTTCAATTTCGTCAATTTCTTTACTCCTCTCTGTTTCTATTTTGTGTATTTCATAATGTATTTCATCACCGAGTATTTGTTTATACATATATTTGTTCTCTTCAAAAATACATATATTTAGTTTCTTGCAATTTTGGAATTTTAAATGTTTGTTTCATGTGGGATGATTGACTGTTTAATCCTTGAGTTTGAATTAATGAAATAACCTTATGTTAAAATACAGCTTGAAAAAGTTAAAATATCAAAACTGAACTTCTGTGGTTTGATATATCTTATATTGTTCAGGTTCTAGTAGAGATTGAATTCATTTTTTTTAGGTTCAGATGAGTTCCATAAAAATTTAAGAATGCACATGGTGGGAGCAATAATGTTAATTATATTATTGTTTCATGCTACAAGTTCTTTATTATTACTCTTTAAAGGTGATGCTAAGTATAGAAGGTAGGATTAAAGTCTAGTCTAAAATGATTTTAAACTTGACTTTGATGTTTAAAATGGATGAAAAGGTAGACAGCCAATTTTAACTTAAAACCATATAAACATAGATTATTAAAGACATTCCTTTTGGTTGATATGGGTAACTAGCATAATCTTACAAATTACAACTTTGCCATGCGGGAAGAAAATAAAGTAGAACATAGTATTAGCAACAGATTAATATCTTCTAACTCTTAATTAACCAACCAATCAAAAATTAATAATTAAATCATCCATCTAGCTGCTTAGTATATTTTTTAAAAAAAAATTGTAACATAAAAGCAAAGCTAAAACAACTGTCATATTGCTTTAGTAGGTATGATATTCCTGTTTTTTAAGAATGAGCAGAAGAAAAGAGGTTAAGGCAAGGACAAAAAGTTGGTGTAGTGATTGACAGAGCAGCTACTCTATCAGAAAAATTTGGATTCGATCTTTACCCTTTTCCATTTTAAAGGGGCAAAAAAAATTAGGTTAAGGCGTCATAAACATAAAACATTTTTAGTCAATAAAGAGTATTTTTTCGGGAAGAAAAATAAAGTAAGATAGACTGCTTTAATCACTTATTATAAATATAAATTATAAATAGGGTACAAACTATTTAAAGCACTAATGAAAATTATTGTTTTAATTAGCGGGAGATTAGTGGCTCCAATTTAATAATCTTTTTATTAAATAATAATTGCTCATAAGTTTGATTTGATAGAGATAAAGAAATTTTCAAAGTGTACAGTATATTTATAGCCAATAACCTCAACTATCAGTTCTATTGGGCGCTGTCTATTGTGCGCTTTTTGTTTCGAATCCGAAACTTGTTTTTAAGCTTAAGATTCTGTTTTTTTTTACCAAAATCTTACTGCAATTATCGAGTTCTATTTTTTTTTTCCATAGTAAATATCAATTTTATTAGGCTTGTGTGATTTGATATTTTTTATGTTCAGGTTCTAGTAGATATTGAATTCTGTTTTTTTGTTCACATGAATTCCATAAAAATTTAAGCATGTATATGGCAAGAGCAATACTGTTAATTATTGCTAGTAATATATTTATTTTATAGACTTTATAAAATTATTAATTTATCTATGATTATGTAGTTTATAAATGGATGTAGAAGACACAACACACAATGAACAAAACTTGTTCATTGTGTTTTTTGTTTATTGTGCGCTTTTTGTTTCGAATCCGATACTTGTTTTAAAGCTTAAGATTCTGTTTTTTTTTTTTTTCTCCCAAAATCTTACTGCAATTATTGAGTTCTATTCTTTTTTTCCATAGTAAATATCAATTTTATTAGGCTTGTGTGGTTTGATATTTTATATGTTCAGGTTCTAGTAGAGATTGAATTCTGTTTTTTTGTTTACATGAATTCCATAAAAATTTAAGCATGTATATGGCAAGAGCAACACTGTTAATTATTGCTAGTAATATATTTATTTTATAGACTTTATAAAATTATTAATTTATCTATGATTATGTAGTTTATAAATGGATGTAGAAGACACAACACACAATGAAGTTCCATGGTGATCATTTAATGGATGTCTACTTTTACCTGTCAAGTAATCCGACTGTAGTTCGATCTTTTTTTGGTGTTCCTCGACTGAGATGTTTGGAATGGTTGAAGAGAGCTATGAGTTCAAGCAGATGAAGTAATACAACGCAAGTAGAATGACCTACTATATTAAATTATCCTTAAAGACCAATTTCTGTAAAAATTAAAATGAAATTTGTTATCTTAAGTATATTAGTTTGCTGACATGTTAGAAATGTATCAAGCAATATTAATATTAGTATTATCTAATGCATGTTTATATGTTATATAAGTATTATTATTATTATTATTATTATTATATAAAATCACAAATTACTTCATACATATTTTACTTCTTTTCAAACAATATAAAATAAATATATTTCACTTCTCCTTATTTATTTTACTTTTATTCAAACAAAAGATGTAAAATAGAAAAGTATAATGAATTATTTTACTTTGCACCTTTATTTTATCTCTCACCTTATTTTACACCCCACTTTTTTTTCCAAACAAGATTACACCCCACTTTTTTTTCCAAACAAGATTAAGATTATCATGATATTTTTTTATAAAATGTCTACAATATAATAGACATTAAAAAAAAGGGGAAAAAAAACAACAATGAATGTGATGATCATAAACAAGAGAAACATAGAACATGTTTCAGAATTCAGAGAAAGGTGATGATATATGATACCTTTGTTTTTGGAACCTTTTTTTTTGGGATTGCAAACGTTATTTTTAATAATACATCTAAGTTGGATGATCTAAACATAAATCTAATACTCTATCAAAGAATTCCTAGTCCTAATATAAGACAAGCTAAAAGTAATAAAGAATCTAACTAATAAAACCTAATTCAAGGGGGTTGATTTGGTGGTGAAATAAATCATCAAATATCAAAAAATCCTGGGTTTAAAACCTATTGAGAGTAACTAAAAAAATAATAAAACCTCAAATATAGAATTGCTGTCGGAATTTGTCTCGTAAAATGAAAAGTCATTCTCCTCCAATTCTTGTGGAGCCTCGATGTTGGAAAGATAAAATAACTTTATACTACTAATTTGTCGTTAACAGTTTAAAGTTCCGGGTTTGAGTGGAGATGTTATCCTTCTTTTTACCTTCAAATTCTATATTAAGTTTTCTATCGAATATCCACTTGACAACACAAAAGTTGAATTTCACGCGTTTTCTCTCATCTCTCTTTTCTTTCTAGAAGTCTTCTCTTTTCTTGAAACTTTGAATTGGTCTTTGTGATTAACAGTAAAATTCGGTTCTCATTTAAAAATATTTGAAACCGTAATAAGCCGGAGCTAGAGGTTTGAACGGTAAGATTCTAAACGATTCCATGAGTTGGACAAATAATTTTAACTTTTATAGTTATATTTACTTTCTAAATTAAACAAGACATAAGAAAATGAGTTTAAGAATATAAAATATTAAAACTTTTTAAGGGTGACAACTTTTTTATCATTATAATAATATCTTAAAAACACCTAAAATATTAGAGAACCGGTCGAAAAATCATAAAGAACCGTTTGGAATTGTTCCTTGATAAACTATGGAAGAACCTTAATTAAATAGTAAACCAAAAGTTTCAAAACTGTTGAGCCACGATTCAGTTAAGGTTCTAATATTTTTGAAACCGTAATCGAAGGTTCTGAAACCATGGACAGGCCTTAACTACCTGACAGTAGTGTTCACCCACGGAGTTCATCCCTCTTTATTTGTTTTCCTTTTTTCTTTCATTTCTTAATTAATTAAAAAGAATTCTCTTTCTAACGAGTGCAATTTGCACTCATTAAGCCACAATATATGATCCCACTAATATGGCGAAACTCATAGTATATTAATTACTTATCATGCAATTAACCATTAAAGTATAACTATACATTAACTCAAGTGTCTTTTTACATCCCTCCAAAATGACTTTTATTTTCTAATCCTTGTTTAATTTTTTTTTCTCTTTCATTTCCTAAAATTTATTTTATATATATATATATATATATATATATATATATATATATAGAGAGAGAGAGAGAGAGAGAGAGAGAGAGAGAGAGAGAGAGTAGCGGGGCATTTTTAAGGTACCTGCCCGACCAAATCCGCTAAAAACTCATTAGAATAATGTATAAATGGATTTGATAAGAATTTAGTATATATTAGCCATCGCAGATGTGGTACTTATTTGGTTTTCCAGTCACGGATATCTGCGGAACCAAACTCGTTTAATTTTCGTGGATTTAGATGGGTACCCGTAACCACCAACCCGTTATCCATAAAATATAAAACATTTAATAAGAAAAAAAATAAAAAACATTCAAATTTGTTGAATTTTAATTAATTATTATTCTTGTTGTATTTTTTTTTAGAATATAACTAATTGTTGTAATTGGAAAACTTGAAATTTATTTGTTTTTCAATTATTTATAATTTTAATATTTTTATACAGCTAAAGTTTTATTAAAAGGGTACCGTAGATACTAGCGGATAATAATAAACGGATTTGGGACGAATTCAGTAAGGTGTATAAAAACTTTCGCAGATTTTTCACCAATTTGGTATGAGTGATGCTAAACACACTACAAAAAAATTAAGATACTACAACCGAATAATTTCGATTGGTAAATATAGATTTACAACCGAATAGCCACGGAAAAATCCACTCATTTTGTAAAATGAATTAAAAATAATAGTGACCGATTTACTGCCAATTTCGAGCTAAAAATTACAACCGTTTAGCAATCGGTAAAATTTCGGTTGTTAAAACATGCACCAATATTTGACGCCTAGCTTTTTTTTTTTAAACATAGATAACTTCATTGGTAGAAGAGTGGTTACAATAGGCTCCGCAAAGGGTAGCCTGTGCATTAAGGTTACAAGAAAACCAACTTCTAGTAATGCTCTCACTAACTTATGGGCAACAAAGTTACATGATCTCAAGGTGAAACACAGGATACATTACAACAATGAGACAACAAATTCCGAATGTCGACAACAATATCCAACACCTAGTGATGAATTTTTGCTTTATCATACACTGCATCCACTACCATTTTTTAGTCCGGATTCAATAATGCAACCTTTCCAATCTTTGTCTCTAACAAGTTCTAAAGCTTTGTGGACCGTAAGTGTGTAACACACCATCCCAATTTATAAGAAACCGCGGTGGAATATCACGCTCCAAATAGATAACTTAAAAAAAATACTTAAAAATTCATTTATACTACATAACTTGTTCTTACATAGTTCGTGGGCCATACTACTTAATTTACATAGTATTTACGAATGTCTTAATATATACATGCTAAACTAACTGCAATAGTATACAAAATATTACATAATACTAGAAACCAAAATCACCTCCTGAAAATGCTTTGATGAAGCAGATCGACACTCTCCTTGCTAGCTAATCCTTAACCTGCGAGTTACAACACATAACTCATTGAGCTTGATTTCCCTGGATACTTTATTTATTTAACAAAATTTAAAACAAGAATACAAAGTATAAATTCATTAATCCATTACAATAATTATTTACCGCTATAACAGTTTATTTACTGTCTGTCTTATTGTTCGATATAATATACAAACTGTATTTTCCAAATTCTATTTATAGATTCGTTATTAATTATTTATCTGTATCATTCTCGTTCTACAAAGTATTTCGGTAAACTAATGAAGGCAAGACAATTTTAATCTCGGAACACAAGTTCCCAATTCGCTAGAACGTAAGTTTCTGTATGGTTTGGACATCGATCCCTTGAATATGCAGCTGTGATATCATACTCCTACCATTATCAGTTCTGTCCCGCGTACTTAGTAGAGCTTGTATTTAACTTAATGAATTATGATTTAATTCCAAATAATAAATTCACCAATGCAAAAAAAATTTTTCAACACAATCAATAAATTATCATAGGCATCTAAAACAATAAAATTCATAAATAGGAGTATTCAACGCAGTCAAATACTTAAAGTACTGAACCTATTTTATAGCTCTGCAAAAGCAATCTCCTACTAAATCCCTGATTTCTCCTCTTTTCCTCAATCCAAGCCTAACAATAATTATATAAATATTTTTAATAATACTAATTATAATTTTCTAGGTCTCTAATTAATCAAATTTTCAAAAATAACACAAATTTTCAAACTGCTCTTAACCTTTACGGTTACCCGAATACCCGTTGGGTAGTCCGGCAGGATGTTTGCCTTCCGATGACAGGTCCACTAGATTCTCACGTTGAACTTGTTTAATGGCTTCCCAGGAGTAGATTAATGGTATCAGTTCTAGAAAACAATAGAGGGATAAAAAATTTGATATTTTGAATTTCCTTCCTTCGTTTCCTTACAACTCTGCTCTTTTTCAAACCGCAATTCCATACATTCCAACCTTCAAATCCTTCCCTTACTCCTTTTCAATTATCCTCAGACTCTAAGCAACAATTTCAGATATTTAGATGAAAATATGTAGAGGTTGAGAGAATATTTCCTTGCTTTGGTTCGGTTAACAAAAAAAAAGTAAATAATGAACAAATTCTACTCAACTCATAGCTTTTCGATTTACCTTTGATCGAGATGATGGCATGGATTTTGGTAATAGGCGAAGTAATTTTGATCTTGCAAAGTGATAAAGTTCATTTCTTATTTCTTTGGCTTACTTTACCTTCCCTTAATGGAACTTTGCACTCACCTTAAACTATTTTTTTTTTCACAAAGCAATAATTGATTCTGTTTGTTGAATTGGATTGTCCAAGAAAGCGTTTGTGTTTCTGCATATCTCTGCATAACTTTCAACCATTGCTTTGCTGCTTTACTAAAAGAATGTGAGAACGTAAAAAAAGGAAGTGATACAGTGGTGATTCTTCATTGTATGAATTACATGCTTCTTAATTCTTAAGTTGAAATTCAACATTAATCCAATCATTGTATTAATGTTAATTGCTTTAAATTATTCCTCTTATATTTTTATTTAATAAAGATATTCTTATAAATTATTCTTCTTAGCAATTTGCATTATGTGGAGAAAATTAATTAACTACTTAGATTCTACTATTTTTATATGTCAATGATTTGTGTATTTCAATTGGTCTTAATTTGGTATTTTTTTTCTTGAAATGTAGTTATAGAACAGTATTTAAAATGTTGAAATCAAGTAAAGAATCATAATCATCATCCGTTAATCAAAATGATCAAGTGCTTAAGAAACAAGATAAAGTGACTGTTTAAAAACAAGATGAAGTACTTGTTGACAAATAAGATGAAGTGATTGTTGAAGAACATGAGCTGGATATATATAATCTTCCTTCTGATCATGGACTGTGACCTAGTATAATGAGTTATCCACTTAAAAAACGAGACGAGGTACGTAGAGCTTATTTATTAAAGGGTATTTATCAACCACACAATCACATTTCCTCAAACTGTTGACGGAAATTGAAAAAGGAAATTTGTTGTAACTTGGTTTAATGAATTTAAAGATTGGTTGGAATATAGGATTGAAAATGATGCTGTATTTTGTTTGTATTGTTATTTGTTTTCATCTGAACATCATGAAAGATGTCATCAAATTTTGTATCTGACGGTTTTAATACATGGTGAAAGAAGGAAAGATTAGTCCAACATGTAGGAGATAATAATTCAAATCATAATAGATGTAGATTAGCTTGTCAAGATTTGATGAATCAATTTTAGTCTATTGAATTGTCTTTTGCAAAATAATTAGAAAAATCAAAGATTGAGTATCGTCTTAGGTTAAATATAAGTATCAAATGTATTCGTTTTCTCTTACAGCAAGTTTTGCCTTTTCGAGGACATGATGAATCGAAAAAGTCGTTGAAACAGGGGAATTTTCTTTGCTTGTTAAAGATGTATACTGAAGATATTGAAAAGCTTAGGGATGTTGTGTTACAAAATGCTCTTGAAAATCTAAAACTCACATCACCTGATATTCAATGTGATATCATTAGAGTATGTGCTGTTGAGACAATAAAAGCTATAATATCATATTTAGCTAGTGATTTGTTTTCTGTATTAGTTGATGAATGTCGCGATGTGTCTGTTAAGGAGCAACTGAGACTTGTTATTCGATATGTCGATAAACTTGGATGTGTTGTTAAAAGGTTCATTGGTGTTGTTCATGTGCGTGAAACAGCTGCAATTTCACTACATAATGCGATTAAAGCACTATTTTCAAATCTTGACTTAAGTATTTCGGGTTTGAGAGGTCAGGGCTGCGATGGAGCAAGTAATATGGGCGGTGAATTTTATGGGCTTACAAGTTTAATTTTAAAGGAAAATTCCAATGTATACTACATTCATTGTTTTGTGCATCAACTACAACTAACACTTGTTGTTGTTACCAGAGAGCATTCAAAATTATGTTCCTTTTTTAATGTCATTACTCTATTGTGCAATGTTGAAGAAATTACAGAAGGTGTGTTATCAATAAGATAAGGCTTAAATCAAGAAATGGCATTAAAAAGACCAGGGATACTCGTTGGGGTTCTCATTATGGTACGCATGTTAATTTAGTTCATTTATTTAGTTCAATCACCAATGTTCTTGAATATGTTGGAGAAAATGGGTATGATCGTGTGCAAAGTGCAGAGGCTGATGATTTCATAAGTATAGTGAACTATTTTGAATTTGTCTTTATGTTGCAATTTGTGATCAAGATTTTAGGAGTCACAAATGAGTTACCTCAAGTGTTACAAAAGTAAGATCAAGATATAGTAAATGCTATGAGTTTGGTTACAGTGTTAAAAAGTCCTTTGCAATCAGTGAGGAATGATGGTTGGGAATATTTATTGAAGCAAGTGTTGGCATTTTGTAATGAACACAATATTGATGTGGTAGATAGGAATGATGTCTATATAGCTAGAGGAAGATCAAGATGTACAAGTGAAGAATTGGCCAATTTGCATCATTATAGCTTTGAGCTATTTTATATTGTGATTGATACACAGTTTCAAGAGCTCAACAATCGATTTGATGAGACTGATACAAATTTACTTTAATGTATGGCATGTTTTTATCCTAGAGACTATTTTTTGCTTTTGATATGGACAAATTGATCATACTTATAAGGTGCTATCCTTTTGATTTTTCTCCTATTGATTTGATTACAATTGAATCTCAACTTGAACACTTTATTGTTGAAATGCGTAAAGATGAGAATTTATGTGAATTGAATGAAATTGAAAACCTTGCCAAGAAGATGGTTTTTTCAAGAAAACATAATATTTTTCCATTGATGTTTAAGTTAATCAATGTAACACCCCAACTCGTCTTACGAATAAGACAAGATAAAGTGTTACAAAGCCGTTAACTATTATTACTACACAAATCTTTGGTTAACATAAAGCTAGTAATAATTTTATTACTAATAGGCTTGCTAAAACAATATGCCATTTTTATTACAACTAATACAATCATGTCTGATCCAAAGCTAGCCTATATATATATATATATTTTACAGAACAGCTATATAATCGTACACTAAATTTTTTTTTTTTTAAATTACAATATATCTATACCAAAATGTTGTACTGGGGAACTGTTCTTGCGAATGCTGAATCACACGCGCCTTTAACTACGAACCTGCGAGTTACAGAAATAACTCGCTGAGCAACTCCATGCTCAGTGGGTACATATATATAATTTTGCACTTAAAATAATATAGCAATGCTTAAAGATAATCATCAAACTCATTTCATAAAATTTGTATTTTTAATCAACTTTGCTAAATCGTAAATTAAAGTAATAAACATTTATCAAACAATATCATTTATCATTTGCTCTACTGGTATTTTCGAACACTAAGGATAAGACTAGGGTTACAATTCGGAGATAGATCGCAGCCATTCACGAATTGTATTATTCACTGTTCAATTCGGAGATAGATCGCAGCTATTCACGAATT